>CANSNZ010000483.1:0-113960 GCA_947646795.1 Beta lomatogona
GACTTCGTGTTTCTATTATTCTAGTTGGATACAGATTAATATAGAGGTTTAAAAGGAGTCTTGAGATATTAATATATGTGAGTTTGAGTTATACTTTTTTTTGGAGTATATATTCGCTGTCTTGATTGTTCTTTTTGTTTAAGGTGGAGTGTTTGTACTCAGAAAACTTTCCATGGCAACGTGTTTCTACCACCTGTATTAATTTGTGACTTTGTTCTAACCCCTCCCTTTAGGGTTGAACATGTGATGACTCCCATTATACTTTGTTTAATGGCGAGCCGGTTGACTGGGGCGGGTTTTATGTTGGGATTTGGGATGTTTGAGGTGAGGATAACGATTCATAGAGGACCCTTTGTATTCGAGGTTTTACGATGTAAATTTACTTGTGTTCATGTATATATAAGTTTTGAGGTTCTCTTGTCAAAGTTTTGATTTAAGATCTCTTGGATGGGTTTGTAACATTGATTAGGCTAATTGGGTTTTGATGATTTGGGTATTGAGATTGAGAATATTATATTTTGTTGAGTTTGTTAACATGTTTGAATTATTTCCCATGGGTTGTCAATTTCCGAAATTTTGAATCAAATTATGGGATTATTGAATTAAAGTACTTCTTATCTGATTTTGAAGATCGGGGCATTACAATTAGGCTGCTGCGTCTACCTATACGATTGAGGTAATTAATTTCAGCATTTTTTAGCGTAATTTTCGCTCTACCTTTCTTCAATACTTTAGCTAAAAATTTGAAACAAAAAGTATTATAGTGGCTTGACTGGATACACATCACGATCACCCCAAATATTTGAATTTACGAGAGATAAAGAAGATTAAGACCAAGAAAGGAGAGTTTTGGTTGTTGATTTGTGCTGAAAAACATGGAGGAGGAATGTGGGACGCCGAGCGCAACATGGGTACTGGATGCCTGCTGAATGGGAGCCCCATTCCCATTGTTGGATGGGTTGGCCTGTAATTCTTCTTCCCTTTCACGTTCCTACTTTTCTTTTATTTCTTAATTAGAGACTTGGTTTCTTAGAGATGGCTTTTGGGTTTGGATTGTTACATCCAATTTCTGACTAATTGTGTTCATGGTCCGTTTTCCATGGTTCATATACTACTATGTGTATGTGTTCTCTTTTACGATAGAGGTAAGGTTATGTACATTCGGCCTCCTTTTACCCACCCAAGGTGGGGAACTTCTTTATGGGCATTGGGTTTGGGTTAATATTCAAGTTGTAATTACTTGAACAAACTTTCAGGTCATAATTGATCCTGGCAATTTTTTATAATGATGTTATGCTCAACAAGATTATTGTCATTGATCTTGACTTTGGTAGGAACGGCCAGATAATTGGCGAGATAAAGCACTGCATGCTCAACGTGTGTTCGCCAAAGTAGCAACTGCAATTTCAAACTCTGAGCCAGTCACCGTTTGTGCTAGCCCCACTCAGGTTAGAATCCATTTTTCATTCAATATATATAACTGTATGCAACTTTTGCTTTTCCACTGACAATTGTAACTGTTCCATACAGTGGTCAAATGCAAGGAATCAGTTACCCCCCAATGTCCAGGGTTGTAGAAATGAGTTTGAATGATTCCTGGTTTTCGAGATACAGGGCCTACTGTGAGTCTTATCCTTCGTCTTTTATTCTTGGTAAGTTTAAGCATTGAATTTAGTTAATGTCTCTATCAATGTAGTTTGTAGTAAGGAAGAGCGCAGCAAGAACAGGGCTCACGTGAAAAGTTTGGCCGGAATTGATTGGACTTTTTTAACAGCTGGGCGGTAAGTCCTTTTATTGGTTCTTAAGCAGTATTCTTGATGAGATATACTTTTTATATTTTTAATTTTTAAGTCAGCCTAATGCTTTGGTTCAATAAGTAGGTGTGTTCAACATTTTCCAAGTGATTCTTATGTTTCATGAGAAGTTATGGCCTACAAAGTGGTATTCTTATTTCTTTGGGTCTCGTGATATTATAAATATTTATTAGGTAGCGTTTGTTGTGAAAGCTGAATTTTAGATCCTTTTTGCTTTAACCCACATGCATAAACTGCACTTTGATGTTTGTTTGTGGTGCGAGACTATATGCATCGAGAAAACATATCAACCTATTGCTTCAAATGTCTTGTTTTATTAGATGTATCTTAAGTTTAGTTTGCTCTTCTATCTCAAAGTGTTGATGATGGCTGTTATAAGGATTGAGTCTTGACATCCTCGTTGCGAGGAAGGTTAGTTTGTATGTCGGGATCCCCGATGATGTTAACAGTTCGCATAACCTCTCGTCTAAATGCTTCCCTCACCCGCGGAATGCTGTTTTTGTTAGATTTTAGAGATTGAGAAGGTGCCGAGATTTCCTCATTCGATGATTTTAAAGGGCGGAAGCATCCATGTTGACGGGGAAGGTAATTAATCTTTCTTATGTAATTAATCTTTCTTATATAAAACGAAACTTATTTAAATGTTTCTGCTATTTTAGATTTTATTGAAAAGGTGCTCAACCTACATAAACGGTCCATGATATTTTAAGGGAAGAGGTTTTTAAGAATTTCGACTTAATCAAACGAAGTTCAATTAATGAAATAAAAAACAAAGATAATGCGGTTCTAGTTTGATAGAACTTTTTTTTCCTTTTTCTATTCCTGTAGATTTTTTATGTAGTGCCCGATCAACCATAATCGAGTTCTTGAAGGAGAGAAGTCACTTTGTTATGGTTTTTCGGGATTATCCTTTTCTTATACTCTATGTAAACATGTCCTTTTAGGGAATTTTGGGTGGGGGTGAGGGTGTGATGGGATCGGGGAATTAAAACTCTCCGTTCCGTTACGGAACGGACGTTACGTAGCAGATTTTGGATTTCCGTTCCGCGAAATCCCGGTTCTGAACGCTATAATAAAATTCACATACTTCGCCGCGTTGTATGTTAGTAAGCGCGAACTCGCCGCGTTAGAACGCTTTTATTCCCGTTACGTCAGTTCTTTTCAAACATTGGCCAAATTTTTTTATAATTTAATTATATAGTTGATGAAACATGATATTATAATAGATTTAATTATATTATGTTGTAATAATGCTTACATAAACTAAAACAATGCAAATAAGGTTAAAACATATTAATATGAATTTCTTTTAAAAAATTAACGCCGCGTCGACACAAAGCGTTCTATTTCCCGTTTCTGGCCGTTTCAGCGGCAACGCGACCATTCCATGAAGCGATCGCGTTTTTTTTCTTGGATAGGATATGACATTGTTTTTAGGGAAATTCTATATGGTGGCCTCTACTTTCGGTTCTTACATTCGGTGGCGGAGCCGAAAAAGATTTATACAAAGTGACACCATACTTTAAACAATTATACATAGTGACCTAATCCACTTAAAACCTAACTAACCACCCAATTAAAGGTGAATTCCTAACCTACCCCTAAGTTAATTACTTCCTCCGTTCGTTTTTTAAATGAAGCGTTTGCTTTTCACGTGACAACGCACTTCTTTAATCGTTAATATCTTTTAGTTGTGCACAAGTAAAAAATATAAAAAAGTTATAATTTGATAGTATGCATCGAGGCGAATCTAACAAGATCCCACTTGATTATGTTTTTCTTTATATAATGGCGATAAATTGGAGTAAAAATTGATCAATGAATAGTATCATTTCACCTAATGTTTCATTTAAAACCGAGACGGAGGAAGTATATTAATTCCTAACCCCAAAACCCTTTTATCCCTCGTGTTTTTTATCACCCTAATTTCTTAACTTCCCGCTCTCATATCCACTTATATTTATAGATGAAAGGATTACATTAATGTGCCTTGACATAAAAAGTACAATATTTTTCTTCACTTTTTCTCAGCAGAGAAAGTTGGAAACATGATGATCATTACATGGAATTTGTGTAGAAACTGTAAATTTTAGTTAACCAACTTCTGAAAAATTTCTGACGAAACAAAAGGCAATCAATTTACATTAAGTATAATGATGATGATAATCTTTATTTTGTTGTTGCTTTTGTTCATTAGTTACTTTTGTTTTTATTTAATTTTGAAATCTACCTAGGTAGTGTGCTACACAGTTTGTCGAGCACTGTATGTTGGTATATTTCAGAATTGGAGTTATTTCTGCTGATGTAAATTGATAACCTCCTTTTCAAAATTTTCTTACCCTCTCAAAAGAAAAGCAAATTATTGGATATCGCTCGTAGGAGTTGGAGGAGAAGAGGAAAATAACAGAAGATGAGAGGGAAAGGAAGACGGGAGTTTTTAATCGAGAATGGAGAGGGTTTTTATTAGAATTATAATTAAATAGGGGGGTAGGTTAGTAAATTTACTTTAAATGATGGGTTAGCTAGGTTTTAAGTGAATTAAGGCCACTAAGTATAATTAGCCAAAGTAGGGAGGTCACTTGGTATAAAATTTTTTTGGACTGCCACCAAATAGTCAAAGTAGAAGGCCACCATGTAGAATTTCCCTTGTTTTTATTGAGCATGATATGTTGCAATGTATGAAACCCTCTGGTTCGATATCAAGAACTCATACTCTCACTGCTATAGATTAAGAATCCTTGTACACTGTAATTTAACTTGTTAGTCAGAGTCCACCCTTTTCTTTTTTTCTTTTTGGGGGGTGGGGTGGGCAATTCTAACTCCTCTTTACTGGAATATCACTTGTATGACACTCGTAATTCTTATACATTATGTTATGTTTATCTTTTTTTCTTATCAGGAACTTGCCTCACCACTGAGGAATGCCTCTTAAACAAAAACAGAAACCCTCATATGAGCAGAGAACAAATAGAAGATGAACTTAAGCAGTACCTTGGAGTCCGGAAGATTATCTGGCTCCCAAGAGGATTATATGGTATGTGTTTTACTCCTATAATGGAAAAATTACCGCGTATTAGCAGTACATTTATTGATACTCCTGTCAAATGGCTAGTCTAGTATTGAGGTTATCATACTATGAGAATTGAGAATACATTGATAAAGAGTTCCATAACTTGTTGACATATGAATGATATAATTCTGGACTACGAGATATTTCTATTTCTGGTACTTTTGTGGTGCATCAGTCATCACTCATCAGCCATGTTGGTAGTTCTGGTACTTTTGTGGGTTGATATTAAGGGTATCTAGAGAAGTGAGAAAGATAAATTGACTAGGGAACAATGAATCACTCATGTCAGATAGATAGATAGATAGATAGATAGATAGATAGATAGATAGGGCCCAACTGTATGGCAAAGGGGAAGTTTAAATGAAACAACTTTGTCTAACATCATGGCCTACAAAGAACACAGTGCTAAGGAAATATGTAGCAAATTTTAGCCTGGATGGGGACAAATCACTTATAGTCTGTTTCCTCAGCAATTATGGGAAGAAAGGAAGGGAAGGGAAAGGAAAGAGAGATGGGGAAATGGAGATGGGAGGGAAAGATTTTGCTTTTCCTTCCAAAATTTGGTTCACTAAAAGGAGTAAAATGGACTTTTTTTAGATATTCTTTCTCTCCGTTCCTTATTCCATATCCTAATAAGGAAAATAATTCCCTACTCTCGGTTCCCTTCCCTTCTCTCTAGAGTCCCTCGCTATCGATCTTTATAGGGGGTTAAGGATTTGATGCTAAGCATATACTCTGGGTGCTGTAACTTCTATACCTAAATAATACCTTGTCATTTGTGAAAAGAGTATTTACGTTCCCCAAGCACACTGGAAACGGCTTTGGACCAGCTCAGTCAACCTGATTGGTCGTATTTAAGGCACAACTGCACAAGTGATAGAGTTCTGAAACTTGCTGCTGGGACTTTTCATGGTCTACCTACACTTATACCTTGCTCTTTAAGGTGCAGGAACGAACTCTGATTGCTGATATTGTGGGTTTCTTATGCCTGTTCTGGGACAACATAAGTGCTACAACAGTAGTTCTAAATATCAGAGAGGATGTCGATTTCATAAAACTCATGGTATATAAGTACACTCACCCTTCCTCCTCTGCTTTGAGAACCGTGTAAACAGCACTACTATGGCTATTGTCATTCTGTATGCGGTGAGAATCTCAAAGAAGGTCGTGTCAATAGGGCACAAAGCCACAAAGTCAAGTGGAACAAGTAAAAACATGATGGAGTAATATGTAAACCAGATAAACCTGTTTGTTATCGTTTTTTGTTTCCAGTTTTTCTGAAAACTAAAAACAAGAATATGGAAAGCAGAAAAAGTAGTTTTCAAGTTTTTGTTGCCAGTTTTCAAAATTGACTTGATTAGTATAACTAGATTAGTTATAGTTTATTAAACCACTTATATCATATGACCTTTAATATCATTAAAACTAAAACTAAAACTGGAAACCGAGAGTGATGTCGAACAGGGTACTTTCTGGTTGTTGGTTTTCAAGATAAACATGATTAGTATAATTATTAATTTTTTTAGTTTATTATACAACATATTTCATATGACTTTTAAAATCTTAAAATCAAAAAATGACAATTGAGTCATATCAAACGGACCCTTAGTTACATTTTAGTTTTTGATGAAGTATATTTTAGTAATTTTCCATGTGAAAGGTGTATGTGGCTGACACGCTCCAACAATATTTGTTTTGAGTTGAGGGTTTTACTTGTAGTTTTCCTCATGTCTTATGAGTGGTATGTAATTGCTGAGTGTTGATACTTTGATTTTGTTTTTGCCAGGTGATGATGATACTAATGGTCATATAGATAATATGTGCTGCTTTGTGAAGCCTGGGGTGGTGTTGTTATCCTGGACAGATGATGAATCAGATCTGCAGTATGAACGATCCCTTGAAGCCTTGTCAGTTCTCTCCAGTACCACTGATGCTAATGGTAGAAAACTAGAAGTGGTTAAACTTCATATCCCTGGTCCACTGTTTATGACAGAGGAGGAAGCAGCTGGTGTCATCCAGGTGAGCGGATTGGGTTCATAAATTAACAAGTTCACATGTCCCTGTGTCTTGTTAACTCTGTTACATGCTTCAATTTTTTGCTGATTATGAGACACTTTTGGAGTGCCAGCTTACCTTGTCAACTTGTGCTTGAAACCAAGATGTGGCTCATGCTGATGTAACGATCTTTCTTATGTAGCCATTTTACAATCTTCATAATCTCATGGACAGAACATGTATGGAGGCCTGTTAGATGTTAATCCTATTTGCAGTCTATCTAAAAAAAAGATTTTTTTTTTCAAAAAATGATGATTTCATTGTTTGGAAATTTTGGTTTGTTTTTTCAAATTGTTCCATTGCATAGCATAACTAATCGTCTTCATTTAGTTTTCTGTGTATCTATAATGCCATGTTACAGGATTAAATCACATCTCTATTTGCTGTAATTCATCATTACACCAAGTGAAGAAGTTTAGTCCAGACCCTTGACTATATAGTTAGCATACCAACTTAAACAATTTTATCCTTGGAGAAATACAATGACGCATATCCCATCAATGTTTGCATGCTTGATCTTTGTGCATAGACTGTGGTTAGGCCGTATAATTATAAATTATGTCTTTGTTTTTGGCTCTTCAAGGCTATGTCACACGTGCCTAGAGTTCTTCGCCAAAGGGATCAGCATGTAACTATGTCACATGTGCATGTCTGTTGAATTCTATGTTATGTAGTTTTGATTAGTGTACTTCCTCTTGGCCTTTTAAGTGAACTTGTATGCCTACTGTTTTAGGACAGAGAGGCATAACCAAGAGAGCCTGGTACTAGACTTGCTGCTTCTTATGTGAATTTCTACATGGCCAATGGAGGGATTATTACTCCTCAATTTGGAGATGAGAAGTGGGACAACGAAGCTGTTCGTGTTTTATCAAACGTCTTTCCAGATTACAAGGTAAGATATGTATGGAAGAGTGCTTGTTCATAAGTGCTTTCCATTCATGCTGATCTGAAACTTTAGAGGGTAGTGTTCTAGATGGGATTTAATCACAGGTCTTTAATTTTCTCCTTATACATTACCTGCGAATCTAGCTGATATTCACTCTCAGGAGTCAGGCCTGACTTAGCAAAGATTCTCACAGAATGGTGTGGTAGCTTTTACTGTTCTGTCCTTGCTGCTGTTTGAAAAACTGAGTCTCCCTCTCTCTTGTCCAACCCCCCCCAAAAACAAAAAAATAATATGATAGAGTAGAAAGAGGATTATGTGCAGGAAAGAGAGTTGAAGCTTTGGGTAGACAGAGCCAACTTCTAGGAAAAGGAGAAAATAGCAGTCACCGGTACGAAGGGACACATACCGTCCTACCTATTGACATTTTTGAAAGACCTTCACAATCAAAGCAAAAGTTCAAAGGAGATACTAAAGGACAATCAATGCTAGAAATGTCCATTTTTTTCTTCCGACCTCTCTTTTGTGTGCAACTGAAAATAAATCATAATCTTATTTTCGGAATAGTTCAATTCAGTATATGGGCTTGCAAAACATAATCACGTAACTCTAGCGCTAACTTTCCAAAAGGATTGTGTTCGTATTAATTCTAAAATTTGGAAGAAATCATGAAAAACCCCTAACTTCTACAATTGGTTTCTGCAGGTAGTAAAAATTGAAGGCGCAAGAGAAATCGTTTTGGCTGGTGGAAATATACACTGTATAACCCAGCAGCAGCCAGCTTTAATGTAAGGTTGAACAGGAGTTATACAAGATGCTTTCATGACCTGGTAGTTTGTTTACTTCTTCATCTTGGCTTTTAGTTGTTTTCTATTTGTTGAATAACAGCCTGGGTCTGGTACTCAGATGTATGCAAGGCTAGCTCTTCACTGTGAAGATATTGTTCTCGTTTTTCTAATACACACCTTGACACCAATGGTGAATACAAGTACACGAGCTTGCAAATACTAAGCTTGTTCCGGGCTGATGAAATTTGAGCTTGATTCATATAGTAGTTATATGATGCTTCATCTGATGATCACAAAAATTTCAGAGGATTGTTAATATCAAGGGATTTCAGGTTATGCATATCTAATTAAGAATCGTCTGCTTGCTGCATACTTAGATGCTTAGCAGAAATTGTAGAAGCAGCGTCGTTTTATCATTTGCGTGCTAAAGGGAAATTTTTTCTTTTAGAAACTTATGTGGAATGTGGTGGTGGCCCCCTGTAGGGAAGACTTGAAGGATGGAAATTCAATGCACTTGTGAAGCCTTTTTTACCAGAATTTTGAGTCCCTTGCTTCAAAGTTAGATTTTATATGATATGTTGGCACAGAATATGAGCATAGAAAGTTCAACTGTTCGAGTTAGTGGACAATTCTCATACAATTATAACATCTGGACTAGCAGTTTAAGAAAGCAATGCAGATTTAAAAAGTAAATACAATACAGATTAAGAATTCATACACAAAGTAAAACACCTGGACTCTTGACGGTTGAAGTTTATATGCTCATCTTCTTTAGCTACACGGGTTTGAAGATTACTATTTGTGTGATATTCTATTTTTCTTCAGTAATCTTTTTTAGGAGGTTGTATATGAGTATATATGGCATGAAGTATATATCTTGTCTTTTTTTTTTTTTTTTTTTTTTTTGACGGCTAGAAAACGTACAAACTAGTAGATGGAAATAGGGATTCTAGTTATACGACTACGAGTTGCTAACTCATGTGTCGGGACAACTTCTTGTCGGCTAACCTTCATTACCTGGCACCACTGGAAACTACGAGCTATCATTCGAATGTCGGTTATAGTATGTTGAAGGGAGATATCCAACAAGTTCTCTGTCCTCAGTTGCTGAACCAGATTGTGCGAATCCGTATAGAGGAGTAGTCGTGAGAGATTTGTACCTTTCGCCCAAAGTAACGCTAGAAGGCAAGCTTTGGCTTCTATTGTAATAGGTGAGTGTGCAAAAGAAACAACTACTTTGATAATACTTTTCTTTGCTCTAATAACATCCGGGCCACCCAAGTTTGCCCCTCCAATATGAGTTTGCTTATCCTAGGAGCCATCCAATAATATCTTAGCTTAGGGTTACCCCTAGTGTCTTGCCCAAGATTTGCAATCAAGAAACCGGGGGGGCAAGCGGCCCTTCCTTTGGGTCTAAATTCATCTCGCAACTCCCGCACGAAAATCATATGTTGTTTCATGTTTTCCTCCATATGGTGGTGAAGAAAATCAATGGTAGCACGTCGTTCTTCGGAACACTTGATTATTTCTCGTAATCCGGATCGCCCATAACGTCTTGATAAACGAGGGAGTTGAGTGCCACTTTGTTACCCTCCGCTTTTTTGTAGAAAAGTAGAACCTCCACTATCCAATTCACAAACGGAAGAGGGGAGTGCGCTAGGAGTTGGTTTGGGAGTTTGTGTTTTCCCATGCTTTGCCTAAGTCAAAGGACACTTGTCGGAAAAGGTGATTGCGGTCCTCGACATCCTCCGGACATATAGGGCATTGTTCGGTATTACCCATTCCTCGTCTAAACACATTGGATGTTGTGGCAATGCTATTTTGCCACACTTTCCAAACAAACGGTTTCCATTTTGGCATGATGTTCATACTCCAAATGTAACGACAAAAAGTCGTGTAAAAGCTTGGGTTGTCATCTTTGCATATTTCATTTTGTTGTTGGGATACAAAAGCATATCCCGATTTGGTAGAGTATTCACGACTAGGTAAATGGCCGGACTTGGCGATCTTGCACGTCAAAGCTGCGTAGGTAATTCCATTTCTTTAATCATGCGAGCACTTTACAGTATAAAAAAACGGTGAATTTTATGGATATCCCATCCGCCCGATGCGGGAGAATGAGCTCGAAACCCGAAGTCTTTGCAGCTTCCCGTAAAGGTATTTCATCACGGAAAATGGGAGTTTTACCGTTCACCCATTTATCTTTAGAAGCTACAATTTGGGTCCCGTTACCAACCTTCCAAACGTTAATCTGTTGTAGCATCCGGTTCGCCGTCACTATTCCTTTCCAACCCCATGATAATCTTTGGTAGTTAGATCGAGTGGAAGATAATTGGGTAGCTTGACGAAAATTTTTGGAAATGAGAAGTTGCGGATTATCTTTGAAGCCGCCAAGCTTTTTCATCAAGAGAGCCTTGTTAAAATTTTCGATCCTGCGAATCCCCAAACCCCCATACCACGAGGTGGTGAAGAATCGCACGACGCTTCCAATGAACACCTTTGTTGTTCCGGTCTTTCCGGGAAGAATCGTGCTAACAATCCATCGATCTTATTAGCAATCGTGGTAGGTAATCTAAAAGCGCAAGGTGATGAATTATCGAAGCAATTAGAATAGAGTTGATAATGATCAACTTTGCGGGTTGAGAAAGATGTCGATGATTCCGAGAGAGATCTGGTTGAAATTTTATCCGGCGAGAGGAGTGAAGTGTTCCTTGAATATCAATTGGAGCCCCGAGGTACAAACCCCAAAACGCCTTTACCTCCATTCGTAGGATATCTTTAAACATTTTTTGGGACAGATCTGGAATGTTCGGGCTAAACTTGACGAAAGATTTCGTAGATTCACCATTTGACCTGAGATTTTACAGAATTTGGCAATGATATATCTTGTCTTGAAGCAAATTAGAGCTACTCTGGTGAAAAATATAATAATTCGAATTTGGGTTAGGTAGTCTATGTATGATAGTTTTTACAATCTATTGATGAAAATTTGCTATTGGGTAGTATCAAATACAACTCTCCTTTTCAATAATAGCTTAATGCTCGATAGCGAATGCAATGGAAGATTTATCATCTTGGGCAAAGTTATAACGAGCATTATCTCTGCCTTCTTTTTATGCATAAGAGGAGACAATCCCCAAACATGGCAAAGTTTGGCAAAATTAGCGGTTCTAGTAGCTGTAGCGGTTAGGGGTAGTGCTATTTGTTTTTCTTAGAAGCTATTAGCGATTAGCGATTAAAATAGTTGTTTAATTAGAAGTGTTTGGCAAAAGTACCGGTTGAAATTGTAAAAACAATAAATGACATTTATTCTAATATAAAATGAATTACAACAATTTCATATGTTCCTTCAATAGTTAGATTTAATATTTATTTTTCCAAAGAAATTACACAAAAAAAAGTATACGACTTTTTAATTGCTCAAAGAAATGTATAAATTCAAGATAATATTCAACCCTCAAAAGATTTATATTACCTATTTTAATAAAATGCTTGTGGAATGAGTAGTATAAAATATTGTGAAATATTAGCTATATCTTATCTTTAAAATCAATATTTTAACCATATCCCTGCCATTGTAAAGAAAAAACAATGAATTGTCATAAAATAAAGCAATTAATAAACAGAAAAAAGAAAAATAAATTAAAAACATTGGTTAATATTTCTACCTTATTTAATTATATAGTGTTTATTTGATAGACCGCTACCTATAAATCTCAAACGTTACTTGTAGTAACGTTCTACAACCGCTACCCATAATCTAGTTCAACTGCTACCCGCTACTACAACCACTACCTTATCAAACACTTATAATTATCTTAAGTAGCGTTTTGATCTTGTCCAACCGCTACCCGCTAACTCAAACGCTAGTGCCAAACAGGGCCATAATATGTCATCTTTCAAGATGGATAGAAGATTTGTTGTCGGAGATGGAGTGATGGTCATTTTTATTCCCAATCGTTATTTACCGTCAGTATTTACTAAAAATCGTCAGTATTTTTTTCTTAAAATTCCCCCATACCCTTTACCCCACTCTTACTCTCTCACCTTCTCACACTAGACCACCCAGACCACCACCCCCACCACCACCACCACGACCACCACCACCCCACCACCACCACCACCACCCGACCACCACCACCACCACCCGACCACCACCACCACCCGACCACCACCACCACCACCCGACCACCACCACCACCACCACCACCGCCACCACCCGGCCACCACCACCACCACTACCACCCGACCACCCGACCACCACCACCACCACCCTCACCACCACCACCGAACCACCACCACCACCACCACCACCACCACCACCACCACCACCACCACCACCACCCACCACCACCACTACCAGCCACCACCACCCGACCACCACCACCGAACCACCACCACCACCACCACCACCACCACCACCACCACCACCCGACCACCACCACCACCACCACCACCACCACCACCACCACCACCACCACCACCACCACCACCACTCGACCACCACCACCACCACCACCACCACCACCACCACCACCGCCACCACGACCACCACCACCACCACTACCACCCGACCACCAGCACCCGGACCACCCGACCACCACCACCCAGGCCACCACCACCACCACGACCACCACCCTTAGAACTACCACCATCGCGGGCCGGCGCGGAAATTTTTTGTGCTCCTCGGAGCGAGGGTAACGGATGAAAAATCCGTTGCCCCAATGGAGGCAACGGATGAAAAAACCGTTGCCTCCACGAGGCAACGGATGAAAAAACCGTTGCCTCCGCGGAGGCAACGGATGAAAAACCGTTGCCTCTGTGGAGGCAACAAAAAAGCAATCCGTCACGAGGCAAGCGGATTTTTTTCCGTTGCCCTCCGTGGAGGCAACGGTTTTTTCATCCGTTGCCTCCATTGGGGCAACGGATTTTTCATTACCCCTGCTCCGTGGAGCACAAAAAATTTCAGTGCCGGTCCGCGATGGTGGTAGTTCGGTGTGGTGGTGGTCGTGGTGGTGGTGGTGGTCGGTGGTTGACGCCGTGGTGGTGGTGGTTGCGACGGCGGCGGCGGTGGTGGTTGCTTTGGTGGGTGGTGGTCGCCGTGTGGTGGTGGTTGCGGTTGTTGACGCCGTGGTGGTGGTGGTGGTGGTGGTGGCGGCGGTGGTTGACGCCGTGGTAGTGGTGGTTGGTGGTGGTGGTTGCAGTGGCGGTGGTGGTGGTGGTGGTTGCTTTGGTGGGTGGGTGGTGGTTGGGAGTGGTGAGGTGAGAGTGAGTGAGTATACATAGGGGTAGTTTAGGAAAATCTTGAAAAAAATACGGACGATTTCAAGTAAATACGGACGGTAAATAGTAATGCCCTTTTTATTTGCTGAAGAACTCCATGATTAGCCAACTAATCCAGTTAGCTTAAAAAAAGAACTAGACATCAGATATTTTATAAGAAAGTTTAATGCATTAAACATTTTAAGAAAATTTAACTAACTAGGCCTCGTTCTTGAGTTGGAATTTGATGAACTAAACTTAATTAATTTTGTTTTGCAAATTCTCTTTTGAATCAAATTTAAGACCTTTGGGATCAATAAAAAGATTAATTTTATATTGTTATAAAAAAGGAAACTAAAAATAAACAAAATGAATTATAAACCATCAAATAAACATAGATTGGTGTGAAAATGTACAATTACAGATTGAGGTCTTACTATAATACTATATGACAAAAACAAATTTAGATGTCCAAGTTCAAAATTCAAGCATTTAAAATACTGGTTATGAATGCTAAAAGAATTTCCTAATGATAACTCAGTGGAAGATGTACTCATTATTGTTTGATTGTTTAGTGCTTTGAAATTTAAAATTTGACGTCATTAAGTCTATTTTCGTCGATATGTTTCATTCTTACTTATTTTTGTTGAAAACATTCTTACTTTTAAGAACAATGAAATATATATTACTTGAAAGATATGGTTAAGATTAATGAAATTTTGAACTTATAAAAGTACAAGAATAATAAGAGGTTTTGTTCATCACAATTGGTAAAAAATAATAATTTGGTCGTGATAAATAAGAACATGAAAAATTTAGTGGTCTAAAATGATTTTAAAAATATAAAAATGGGTCTTGAATCAATGTAAACAATGAATTTTCCATGGTTATTATGAGAAACTGTTGGCATCAAACAGTTTGAGTCTCCAAAAGATTCAAACACGTAATAAAAAAATCAAATTCTCCATGTTGATCAGTATAAAATGATAAAATCGCCCCTATTTGATTTGTGTCAAAGTACTGTATCTATAACATGCACATGAAATTGAACGGACTCCCAAAAATTGAGTTTGGATAGGAGTCTAATAGACAATCACTCCTACTTTCTCCTCAAATTCTAAATGATGGCATGCATATGCTAAGACGTAAATTAGATATTGTACACGTTTGTAACAAATCAATATGCATGAAAATAACAATGAAATGCGCGCGTGAGTAGTAAAGTGGGACAAATTAATAGAAGAAAAAAGTTTACTGAAATGTAGCATTTGGTTTTTGCTTTTGAACATTATTTCATAAGTAAAAAAAACATATGTTACAATGTTGATAATTATAGTGTTAAATTGTAAATGTATATCTGATCTTAATCTTGAACATTGTATCTTAAGAAAATGAACGTTTTGAGGACTTAAAAAAACATTAAATTTGGGTCCTATTATCAAAAATCAAACGTCAGTAAAGTGAGGCAAAACAAAAGAATTTTGAGTTCATTAAAATGTGCATTTGGTCTTAACTTTTGAATTTTATATCTTAGGTAAAAACAACATATGTTGCAGCAGTGATTATTATAGAGTTAAATTATAAATGCACATTGGAACTTATCTTTAAATACTTACGTAAAAGAACATTTTAGAGTTGAGTCATCCTACTAAAAATCAATGACGATCTTTTTATTTTTTTTAACTTAATGTTTAATATATTTAACCAGATCTTCATATTTGTATTATTTTTATAACCGTGTATATGCATTTTGTTATTATTTTCTATTTTTCCATTCGCGTGTAAGATCCTCTTGGTGTAAACGTATGCACCATCTACACATTATGAGCTATAAGGGCTGATAGACCTAGGCATGGGTCGGGCCTGTTCATGGGCTCGGCCCGCGGGCTTGAGGAAATTATGGGCGGGGCCGGGCCCGAGCCTGTGAGTGTCGTGCCGTGCCAGGCTTGAAATTTCCAGATTTTGTCCACGGCCCAGCCCAGGCCCACTGGCCCGCGGGCCGGGCTCGTGCCTCCGTCGGGCCTGGCCCGTATTTTATGTTGTTTTTTAGGATTCTTGGTAGTTTTAGGCTAAAAACAAATAAAAGGGGTGTTCGGCATGCAGGCTGGCCCACGGGCCATATAGGCGGGCTAGTGCCGGTGCGGGCCTGAAATAAAATGTCTTGACCGTGGCAGGCCCATGGCCCACGGAACTGACAACGGGCCGGGCCTTGAGTGGGCTCGTGCTGGGCCGGGCCCAAACCTTGCCAGGCCGGGCCGGCTGTGGGCCGGCCCATGCCCACCTCTGGCCCTAACTTGCTAGGACTCGGGACGTGCAGTGTGAATACGCTGTAGACCGATGGCATAGGGTAGCATTTCGTTTACCCATTTCACCCACATGGGTTGTTGTGCGTAGATCTTGAACTTAATAAACAGCTGAACACACATCATCAATTCATCATCATCCAATTATAATTAATCAACCTCAAAAACCCATCCAAATCAATTAAAAATCACGACTACTATAGCACATGAATAACCCGTCAATTCTTGAAAGAAATTTTTTCTCATAGGACCAAGAAGATCTGTACATTCTCATTTCTCAGAGTGAGGCTCTTGAGAAGATAGAGAAACAGACCAACAAAAAACAAAAAAAAAAACTGTGTGATCCCAACACTGAGAGTCGCAACAAAGAAAAATAAATCGAAGAAGAAGAAAGAAAGGAAAAAAAAAAAAAATGGGATGTTCATTTTCTGGGTTAAATGCATTGTATGATGCTGTAAATGGAGGTGGTGATGTTTGGATCAACGAAAATAGATTCAAGATCGTAAGACAGCTTGGTGAAGGTGGGTTCGCTTATGTCTACTTGGTCAAAGAAGTTGTCACCGACGCTTCTGCTGCTTCTGGTGGCCTTTCTAACAAGCTCAAAGACCATTCCTTTCTCTCAGGTTTGCATATTTCTAGACAATTTTAATGGTTTTGCATGTAATTTTAATGAAATGGGATGTTGAGATTGATAGTATGAATTATGGGATTTTGTGGGTAGTTGTTAGTTTTTGGATTGATTGAGTTTTTGTTGTTTGATTTTGGAATTGTGGGTGTTTGAGAAATTGGTTGATGATTTTTTTCATGTTTGATTTGTGGGGTTTGGGTTTTGGAGATGCGTTTGTTTGTTTGATTTTGACTTTGTGATATGTTATGTGAATTGGGAATGAGCTTTGTTTTAGATGATGGGACTTATGCTATGAAGAAAGTGTTGATTCAGAACACTGAGCAGCTGGAATTGGTGAGGGAAGAGATCCGTGTTTCTTCTTTGTTTACTCATCCCAATTTGCTACCCCTTCTCGATCATGCTATTATCAAAGTCAAGGTAAATTCACTGCCTTTTAGCTCGTTCCCCGTTCCCTTCCCACAAGGTTTATATAGGGCGCAATTCTTAATACAAGTTGTGTCCGGATTCCGGTGCTTCTAGTGTTGCATTTCTCTTTTATCATGCTGTTGGTGGTCTGTAGTATGTTGACCGACATTGCGGTTCACTCTTGTGAATAGCTGTCTATTAAGCCTCTCTATGTTATTGGATGAACACATTTGCCCAACTTGTAACCTGCTTCATAAGTTCTATATTTCTATATAGTTGGCCAACGATTTGGATGTTATTGGATCTGCTTTTATTAATCAATCCATCATGAGATGCAGGCCTGGTCGAGTATGTGACATCTGGTTTAACTATATGGATACTTGGTGGTCTCATGATTTCATGAAATCAAGTTAAGGCATCATGTTATGTAAAGACCAATATGTAGTGGAGTTAAATTACCATTACATTGATAAATCTAGATGGTGAATCTTTGTGTAGCGTGGATCCTGAGTCTCACTACAGTGTCCGTTTTAAGCTATGAAGTAACTGAATAATCTGTTTTAATTTGTTAGTAAAACAGATTCATCTGTCGATGCTATTGATGCTGACATATTGGGAATCTGTTGACTCACGTATTTGTGTTTACAATTTTATAGAGCTGCTCATTTCTCCTTAAACTAATAAGAAAAGGTGCTGGAAGCATATATGCATGTATAACATGAAAACAAAGTTTATGAAACCATGGTCAATTATGAGAATGTTATTCAAATAAATTATTTGATACATGCTGCACCAGCCACTAGCTGCAGCTTTTGTGAATGCTCTGAGGGTGTCTGAGGGATGTCAATTCTTTTAACAACTCCAGAGTCTAGGACAACTAATTAGTACTCCCTCTGCTTTCATTTAGTTGCTACATTGTTGTTTTGGAAATTGAATGACTAACTTTGACAGATTATTTTGATTTTTTTATAAGTAAAAATATAGTCATGTATGGTCTTGTTAGATTCATCTCGATGTATATCAAATTTTTATAATTTTTACTTAAACGAAATAAGAGATATTAAGGGTTATATAATGTCTTGCAAACCGCACACCAACAATGTAGCAAGTAAAAAAAAAAAAACAGAGGGAGTATTGTTTATCCATGGTATCAGCTTGAGAAAATATCACTGATTCATCTTAACTGTGAAGACCACAGTAGTTAGTCTGCCAAGTTTTTTTGTACTCTTCTGTTATTCCTTGTTTGTCTCTTAAGGAAAACTAATATCTGGGAGGTGCTATTTTCCATTTATTTCCTTTTTGATTGGGTTGTTCGTTCAACAAAATTGAGGAGAGGTACTATCATTTAGTTAGTTGGAGTAGACATTATGTACGCGACTTCCATATAGTGAGTGGGAGTGGTGGTCTATGGCCCTCACATTTGATGTGCCTATAAATGGGATTTAAAAGGATTAACATTATTTCTCTCTCTGACAGCAGCCTAAAGAGTCTAAAACTGTTATTGTGTGAGATTACTCTGTAATTTCTTTACTTCCAGTACCAGTAGTTAGCTGTTAGAATTTTTCTTATAATTTCATATCATAAGTACTGACTGTATAAGTCATGGTCTTATCTTTTCTACTTTTGATGTCATACTAGTGTGAATCCTCAAACTTGAGTCATGAGGTCTTATAATACTTCTGTTTTAATAATGGAACTCTCATGAAGCAAGACTCAAGATTCGCAGAAGTACAGTTACAATTTTTTATTGCTAACAAATTCTTACAAGTGTTTTTTGAGTTTTAAAGGTTATCGTTACTAGGTGCTAAAAATCTATATGTGAGTTAATGCTGATGTCTGTATCTAGCTTACCTCGAGTGTCCTGTAATTTTGATATGTCAAAGAGGATTTCTCTTTCTTCTGTCTTGTGCATAACTACATGTTGTTATGAGAAGTTAAATATTTTTTATGAAAGGTCTGCATCAGCAAGGTCACTAAGTTGTAAATGTTCTTTAGATGCCATGATCCTATGTGCAATCTACATAGGATTATATATTGGTGTTTTGGTGGAAGAGGGGGGGAGGGAATGTTTTGTTCACGGGTTACTTATTTGAACTTGCAAGAATAGTGTTACCAAACTTATCTGAACTTAAATAATTTAAACTTATTCAAAAAAAAAGTCTAATATGTAGAGAATAAGCCAGGTGGTACTTACTTTTAGCTAATCTGATGGGTAACATGGAAGATCTGTTATAGCATTATACACTCCCTCTGCCTTAATTCTTACTTTTCCTTTTTGGGTTGCTACAAGGAAAAATACACACTTCAAGTACACTTCCTCTTAGTATCACATTGTCCTCAGCTTTCTGTCCCTGGTTGCTTTCTAGTAAAGTTGCTTATGATGTTTTTCTTACCTCATAACAGTGTAATGTTATCCCTGTTTTGCATTTTGTGCATCTGGGTCATATCTGCTCAGATTGTTCTTTGAATTAATTTTTCACCTTGATAGGCCACTCAAGAACAATCTTGGAAACACGAAGCATATCTGTTATTTCCAGTTCATTTGGATGGGACTTTGCTGGATAACACGACAGCTATGAAAGCTCAAAAGGAGTTTTTTTCAACTGTGGATGTCCTCCAAATATTCCGACAGGTGACGATAATTACATTAATGAACTACTTTTTGAGCCGTATTATAGCAGTTAGCCAGTTACCCTTAACATCTCTATCTTGAGAGAAGTTCTGTCTGCTTCTGATTCTATATAAGCTCATTCTCTTTAATTTCTTTAGTATAATGCAAGCAATAAATTGTGATCTCGATAGGGTTTTCTCGAGATTTGGCATGACTGGCAATGCTAGAGCAGTAGAGCTGTTACTGAACTTGTGTCATATTAGGTTACGAACTTTGTTGAAAATGTTATTTCTTTTTTTTCTCCTCATTTTCTAATAGCTGAGCATTCCAAACTATCCATTGTGATGTGCACTGGTAGAGGTCTAAATTGAACTCACAATACATTGTCTCAGCTTTGTGCCTATATTGATAGCAAACCTGGAAATTCCAGCTAGACTATGGGTTGCTCAAATTGAGAATTTAATACAAGGCGCCATCATTACAGGTTTATATTGAAATGCTTGTTTGTCAGCTCTGTGCAGGACTGAAACACATGCATAGTTTTGATCCTCCATATGCACATAATGATGTCAAACCTGGGAATGTTCTAATCAAACACAGAAAGGGACAGGCACCACTAGCCGTATTGATGGATTTCGGGAGTGCTCGCCCTGCTCGAAGGCAAATTCAGTCACGTGCAGAAGCACTGCAGCTTCAGGTTCTATTTGATTCTTTTTGGCTGTTGATTTTGATAGAGACTATCCATATTGTTTCTCTCTCTTGAAGTTCCAACACTAATCAGACTTTGTGTTCTGATGTCCTAATCTTCGTTAACTTTTGCAAAAGTGAGTAAAGTAAATCACTGAAACATACTACTCCTTTGTCTTCTTTCTGAAGCAACTTTTTGCATGTTTTGGATGGCTGTTTTTTATCCATTGTGTCTATCTCACACCTGTACATGAAAATTTATTCATTTCATGAGATGGACAACGTTAGCCTTTTCTAGCACCTGCTTTATAGTTTATACCAAAGTGGGATGGTTTTTCTGTATTGAGGTTTCGGCATCTACATTTTCTCACTTTCCTCGTGGGAGTTGGCAAGAACAGTAAATTGGCTTTAAAGGTTGGTCTATCATTTTGCAGGAATGGGCAGCTGAACACTGTTCTGCTCCATTTCGTGCTCCTGAGTTTTGGGATTGTCCAAGTCAGAGCAATATCGATGAAAGAACTGATATTTGGTCGCTGGGATGCACATTATATGGAATAATGTAAGTACTATTTCTGAAAAATAGTTGGAGCCTTCTCTATGAAGATTATAATGCATCTTATACTATTAGTTTAACTTTGCTTGCCCTGGCGCAACCTGTTGAATTGTCTGTAGATTATTCTGTCTGTTATAATCTTTATCCATGGAGTCATTTGTATTTGTTTCTTATTTCTGCTGCTTGATTTTATGGCTCTTACAGCTTGTTTGGTAGAAGAGATTTGGAAGGAAAAGGAAGGAAGGGGAAGGAAAGTTGTTAGTTTCCAATGTTTGGTTCAAGAAAATAAATTTAAATGAAAGGAAATGAAAGGAATTGAAAGGAAAGACTCCTTAATAAATTTCCAATTTCCTTTCCTCCCAAAAGTGGGGGAATTTGGGAGGAAAGAGAAAATTTAAACCAAACATGGGAAGTTAAGAGTTTTTTCCTTTCTCTTCCCTTCTTTTCCTTTCTATTCCTTTCCTTTCTCTTCTCTTTCTTTCCTTTACTAAAAATGAACCAAACAAGCTGCTATTGTGGAAGAAGAGAGGATCTTCAGTCGCAATTGAAAAATCTACTGGCAATGGAACTTTTTTGCTATTTTCTGATAAGTTCAAATTTGTGCTTGGCCTTTTGCATGTACAAGTTGCTAAACTGATTTTCCAAAAGTACGATAAGTCAGAATTTTTTTTGCTTCAAAGTTTCACTTCCTCCTCTCCATCTCCCTTCCCCTACCTCAAAAATAAAACTCTAAATGGCCAAAAATTTTAGCCAACTAACAAGCTGGTTCTTCGACCCTTCGATTACCAAGCAGATTCGATGGCCCATTTACCCTCACAAAACATATCAAACTAACTAGAGTTACTTTTATTACTCAATAGTAGTTGCCATATTTTCTCTTTCCTTGCCCGGTTTTACACCCCATTGTCTTAGTCTTCACCAATTACCATCTCCCTCTCTCAGTTGCTGCCTTATATTTCTTGTCATCAGCACCTGACCTTGTCACCAAGTGTGGTTGGCGGAAGTAATTGTTTTATTATTTTTTCGTTTTACACATTTCTTAGCGGGATGAGAGTGCATCTAAAATTATTGTGAAATTGAGTATTGTGGTTGATTTTCTTGAGATATTTTGTTGTTAATGTTCATAGGTTGAGATATTTGATTTTAAAAAAGCGGAGTAACATTGTAGGGCCTTCGGGTTTCATGTTGAATTTCTAGAGGGTGGAGATTTTGTAAATGTGGAAATAAATATATGCAAAGCATAAATTTCAGAGATATATCGGATGTAATTAGTGAGTGGAAGGGGTTTCTGGGTTTTCTTTCCTTGTCTCACTCTCTGTTCAGATTCTAGATTGTTGGGGAAGATGACACAAGTCACACAACCATTAAATGCCATTATGCCAACTGCCAAGAGAAGAAAGAAAAAAGTATATCCTTATTGATGGTGCCTAGACGAAAGGAAAGACATTAGAGACTAGAGGAAGTAAGAGAAACGGATGAAGGCAAAGGAGAGTGCGGTAGCTGTAGTGTGCGGAGGAAGAAAAAGATTATCATGGTTACAATTCATCACTTGGTAGTTGGGTAAAATTCAGCCGCTTAGCTTGACTCCCCTAGAAAAGGGGGGAAATAGAGAAATTCCAACTCGCTGATGTGATTTTGGTGGTGATATTGTTAAAAAAGCATCTTTCTCACCTGCATTGCTGTTTGTAGGTATGGTGTCTCCCCCTTTGAGTATGCATTGGGAGAAGCTGGAGGAAGCCTACAATTGGCCATTGTAAATGTGCAAATAAAATGGCCAGCAGGACCAAAGCCGCCGTATCCTGATGCACTTCACCAATTTGTGACCTGGATGCTTCAGCCTCAAGCTGCTGTTCGGCCACGTATTGATGACATCATCATTCATGTTGACAAGCTGATATCCAAGTACTCGAATTAGCACGAAACATCTGTTGGTACTCACCAAACCGAACTTGTATGCACAGGTGTATCATGAAGCTCTTTGAAGATACTTGGTCATATAGTTGAAGTTCTCGCATTTGAGAAAAGGAGATGATCGTGCTTATATAACTTTGTCTAATAGTATTTATGTTAGATATTATTTTTGGCAATAGATATCTTTGTGTAGTGAATTCAAAGAAAGTCAATTTATAAACATTGTGTATTTCTTCTACAAGTACGAATCTGTTATAGTATATTGACGTTAATATTAATATGAGGCCTTGTTTCGGCATAAGTGTATCGTTTTGGAGCTCGGAAATTGCCTCAGTCCATGGTTTTATAACTGCGTTTTGGAACTGTTATATTGATATAAGGTATCTTCTAACCTTTATTCGGTAATAAACAATCTGCTACGTGTAAGTAATAGGTTTAGATTGAGTTATGAGTAGAGCTGTCGGTTTGGTTAATGAATTCTTTGGTTGAACCGAAACAACCGAAATTTGAATTGAATTAAATCGAACCCGGGAGTAACGAATCGAAATCAAGCGAAACTAAAATTATGCTGTAAATGAAAAACCAAAACTGAATCGCAATCGAATCGAAACAAAATGTAATCGAAAATAAGCGTGAAAAAACCGAAAATTTGATTGATCAACCGAATCGAACCGAATATGTAATCGAATTAGGTGAATTGATTCAAACCGAAACCGAAACCAATTTAAAGCGATTTTTAAGCGCACCCGAACCGAATTCACATATTACCTAAATTCATGATAGTACTCCAATTTACATACAAATTTTATCATGATAATTTTTTATTAGTACTTGAATTTATGACATATAACTTAATTTCTTGATAATTTTCAACTATGTTCCTTTGCTTTTATACTCCAAACGCAATTTAAAATTTTACTCAACTTTATGATAGTGCTAATCGAGCGAGTCAATTGCAAGCATACCTCTGCTCGACTAGACTCGTAAAATTTCTAATCCTACTCGGCTCGTGCTCGTTGCTCGTTAAGCTCGCTAAACTTTTGCTCTGCTCGTAGTCGTTAAGATTTGTTTCAACTCAACTCGAGCTCGATTTGCTCGAGAAACTCGACTCGAGCTTGGTTTGCTCAAAGCTCGACTCGAGCTTGGTTTGCTCAAAGCTCGACTCGAGCTCAGTTTGGTCAAAAAACTCGACTTGAGCTCAACTTGATTGCTTAGTAAGAAATTAATTAACAATGTAAAAATTATTTTTAGTTTTATGTTTTACATATTTCTTAAAGAAAAAAAATAGTTTTACGATTTTAATTCCTCAATTATTGTCCAGTATTCCAGCCCATCATCTAACTAGGACAATATGGCTTCGGAATTGTTGGGCCCGTAAGTGTAATGTTTATGCATGCTCTACACTCCTTTTTATAGTATTTCATCCCACATACTCTTTATCACACGCCGAGGTGGGACTCTAGGAACATGGCTAATTTACTACATAACTTTCAACATTTCTCCATTCCATCTTAGTCTTCATTATGTTCGATGATTGTTGTAGAGTGCGTATTAGTAGCATTAGATTTTCCCTTTTTTTTTCTTTTTAGAGGATCTCTGCATGCATGTTTAAAGATGAGTGTTAGTATAAACCAAGTAACAAATACACTTCTTTGTTACAATACTTACTTGAAAAAGCAAGAAACAAATAAAAATGAAAATAAAGCCACAATCATCTTGTCGCCCAACTGAAAGAACTAAAAAGCAGAAAATCACAAATGAAAATTGAAAATCATGCAATTAAAATTAACTTGACCAACCTTATTCAGACTAGATCGTAGTTACATCATCTCATAGAAACTAATCGTCCTAAGTTGAGATTTAAAAGAAATATGAAGTTGGATGTACTTAAGTATTTTTTTGTTATCTTATGAAGTAGATGAAACAAAAATTTAAGAACTTGAAGCAACATGTAAATCCAAGAACAAGGGCTAAAAAATAGAAACACGATTATCATGATCACATGATCAAGATAGGGCCTAAAAAATCTATCCACTAACAGCATAAAGACCGATTCTTTTTCTTTTACTTCTAATAACTGACTCAACTTTCTCCTATTAGCAACTTCTTTGAGACCCATAACTAGGGGTGTTCAATATATCCGATCCGGGCGATCCGATCCAATTTTTCGGATATCCGATCCGCTTTTTTGTTTTCGGATATTTCTGATCGGATTTTTAAAGTTTCGGATATCCGAAATATCCGAATATAGGTATTTTTCGGATATCCGATCCGAAATATCCGTTTTCAAGGCCGGATATCCGAAATATCCGATCCGATCCGGAACATATTTTCAGAAATTTTCCTTTGAAAATTTCAATTTTTTTAGGTTTCGGATATCCAATGATCCGATCCGAAATTTTTCGGATCGGATTCGGATCGCATTTTTCCCGATCCAAAATTTCCGGATATCCGAAATGAACACCCCTGGCCATAACTAACCTCAACAAATCTCACCTGAAGAAGATAATGTTACGAAAAGAAAAAAAATTGACAGTGCACTTGATTTACATACAAAAACCCAAAAAGAAACTAAAAAAGAGAAGAAATAAGAGGGTGAGGAAGAGAGGAGGGAGGCGTGTGAGGAAGAGAGATGAAGGTTAGGGTTTCATAAATAAGGGGGGAGGCAAACCAACGGTCTATTAGCTAATGTGGTGATCCTTCTTTATGTAAATCAATGGTTGTGGAAGGTGGGTGAAGCAAATCAACGGTGGTAGATGAGGATATGTGTTTTCTTTATTTGGCCGATCACAAGTCACTACTAATACTACTTGTATAGGTCTTACATTAATACTTAAGTTATGGGTTATAAACTTATATTAATCTACGGCTATTTCTTCTATTAAGGTAGATTTCTTATAACCTTACTTATACAATTATTTATTATTACTCAGCTATAAAATAATTTGATTGTATTCACTTAAGTGAATTTATATAAGTTATAACAAGCTTTAATCAGTAATAGACCTTAGTTTATAGTATACTACATATACGAATTTTCGCTTCATATCAGTATCTTACTAATAAGCAATAAGGTTTACTACGACATAGTAACAATAATTAACTACTTGTTTCAATTCATTTAGATGATTTGGGTTTCGAAACGAATTTAACTTAAAGACGATTACCTTAGATAGAGTATTGTTATCTTCTATTAAGTTAATTAATTAACTTATATTGATATATTTGTTGATCTTATCCAATAACAACTCATTTTAATTCAATTGGATGTTGAGTTTCGAAATCAATACAACGTAATGACGATTATCTTAAACGAACTTACGCCATCTTGAATCAACTAATCGACTTACATTGATACATCGATCTAATCCAATATCAACTTGTTTCAATTTAAATTAGATGTTACGAGTTTCAATATGAATTTAACTTAGAGACGATTAACTTAAATGAAGCATTGATATATTGAACCAATATACTGAGTTACACTGTTCTATATCTGTTGCAACTGAATTAAATGCTTTCGGTTCCGAAATGAATTCAAATTAAATGTGATTAACTTAAGTAGAGTATTGTTATTATCTTGAATTAAACTTAGGGTACTGTTAAAGTAGATGTTTTGAGTTTCAATATGAATATAACTTAGACACGATTAACCTAAATGGAGTATTGTTATATTGAACCAATTTAATGAGTTACATTGTTCTACATTTGTTGCAACTGAATTAGATGCTTTCGGTTTCGAAATGAATTCAACTTAAAGATGATTAACTTAAGTAGAGTACTGTTATTATCTTGAATTACTTTATCGACTTACATTGATACACTCATTCCAATAACAACATGTTTTAATTTAAGTAAATGTTTTGAGTTTCAATTACTTTACCGACTTATGTTGATACATTCATCTAATGTAACATCAATTTCTTTCAGTTTGGCTAAGATACATGAGTTTCAAATTGAATATAACTTGTTAACGATTAACTTAAATGGAGTATTGCTAGCTTGATTTTACTTATCGAGTCACATAGATACCTTGAACTAATCCACTATTAACTTATTTTACGTCGATTATATGTTTTTAGTTTTCAAATGCATAGAGCTTAATGACTAGTATAGTTATATTAATCCATTGATCTAATATGGTAAGTGTTTCGTCCACTCGTCCAACAAGTAAGCTGTAGGCTTAGCTTCCTTGTCGAGCAAGTAGAGTAGTATCTTGAGTGTTCTTCAGATGGAGACTTGTGCAACAATGCCTGAATTATAGCTTGATCCTTAGCCTTGGCTTCGCTCCCGAACCTGCACAAAGGGACCCACCCTGGAGGTTTGGGTGGTGGTTCCCCCTCCGATGCTTAAGTCAGTTATCAGGAGTTGTAAGAGAAAGTAGAGATAGAAAGAGAAAGTGAGAGAGAATTTATCAGAGTAACTTTACACTGTTTGCATTGAATGTGTTTTCTCCTGATTTCAGGGGTATTTATAGTGATAGCAAGTTGACAGCTAACCTTAAAAACTGACCTGCAATAGTGGCCTCTGATTGGCTGAGGAATCAGATCATGACACGTGGCGAGACCATGACGGGGGATGTCTATTAACCACTCCCCTTCACCATTTGGCATCGCTTGGCTCGGCTATTGGGCGAAATTCGATCCTTTTACCCAACCGAGTATAGCCCGGAGATTAAGCCTTATTTTTATTTTAACTAGGATGACACGTGTACGGCTCTGATGAGCCCATGTGTCGTCAAGGGAGCCGTAGATATTTGGCTACAACATTTGCCCCTAAAAGGGTTTTCACTGTTGGCCCATCTGACGGTTAATGCCCTTTTACCCAAGGTAGCTTTTTTGCTGGCCCGTCGACGGTTACGGCCCGTTATACGAAGGTAGTATTTTCAAAATGGAGGAAATGACGCGCCCTTTCTTGTGCTATACCGGTCATATTAGACGGGGACTCCCTTTTCGGTCATTCTTGGCCGGCTGCTGTGAGTTTCTTATCCCTCTATAAATATCCTTGGTGTGAAAACATTCAATCATTTACCACTTCGAACAAATTTTTCTAGAGAGAGAGGCTCGCAATTTTCTAGAGAGAGAGAGAGATCGTCCGGCTTCAAAGCATCCTTCACCGAATTTCCCGGACGTTCTTAGCGGGTATCGTTTCTTTGATCCTTTTATTCTTCTTTATTCTTTATTTTTTCTTAGAAAATCAATAAAATGGAATCATCTTCGTCAAATAATCCTAGCCGACCAAGAGCTTGTCTTGACCCTAGAACCGATACTTCTTCTTCGGCACATTCTAGAGTTGGGCCTCTTCTGGCCGAGTACATATTTTTTCATAGTTTTGGCCGAGAAAGTCGGACGACCCGGTCTTTACTGTGCGGGGTAATGCGGCGCGCGTCAAGCAAACGGCCCGTCTAAGACGAAAAGCAATAATTCCATCAAACGGCTCGGATATGGAGGAATCGGCGGACGAGTGCCGGATGAGGCAAGAGAGGTCCAAAGTGCTCGGTCTTTGGACGAGGCCTCCTTTGACCATGAGGCGAGACTTGGAAATAAAAACCGAAACCGGTACTTCTGCCGGGACGCCGATACGGAGGAGATCGGCGAGGGTAATAATGGTAGCGATCCTGAGGCTGCCGAAGAATCAGACGAGGCCTCTACCACCTCGTCAGAGATTAGAAAGCGTTTAGGTCCCCTTTCTGACCCTGGCTTCATTTTAGTTAACCGTAAGTGGTTAGAGAAACTAGGACCGGACCCTAATTTCTTGTCGTCTTTCATGCCCATGCCGGGCTTCTCCTTTGTCATTCCTAATAACGATGCGACGATCCTGAGTGCTCCCAGGAGCCATTTCGCCGTTTATAAACTAGCCTTAGATCTTTGGGTCGAGGTTTCCTCTTCACGACTTCATAGAACAAGTCTTTGCAGCATTACCACATCGGCCATAACCAGTGGCACCGAACGCTTGGCACAACATCCGACGTTTATTGCCGTCTGCGAGCTACGCGGCCTAGCCCTTTCCCTTCAAGCCTTTACCCATATCCATTATGCGTCCAAGGTACCTGGGGCTATGGACGGAGCATGGCTCAGCATCAGCAACCGTCCAGGCTTCATGACAGCTTGGGGGAAATCGTCAAAGATGCACGATTGGAAAGCCGACTTCATCTTTTTACGGGCGTCCAGCGACTATGTCACAGAGAGCTACAGATATTATAATAGATCCGTCACAAATACCGGACGGAAGCGGTCTTGGCTGGAGCTGGAGGACGAATTTGACGAGGAGGTGGTAGAGTACTTCAGAGTGAAGGAGTACTCCAGACCCGGCCAGCGATCTTTTAAGGGACCGTCTAACTGGATACCCTTTAAGGAAATGTTTTACCAAGACGACTTCTTGGTCGCTGCCGGCTTGCGGTTGGCTGAGGATAAAGGTATATTTAAAATCATCCAAGTAAAACTCTTCGTCCATAACTCATATGACGAACACATATATTTTTTCTTTTGTATTTTCGGACTCGGCCGGGACAACGCCTCGAACCATCTTGGACGGGAGAAATCAGCATGTCCCAATTCACGAGATAATTTGTGGAAGGAGTATGCAAAGAAGCGGCCAAAAAAAAAGGGCGGAAACAAAGTGGTAATTTCTTTTTTTTTTTTTTTTTTTTTTTTTTTTTGGTATCCAATTCTTGGACGTGGGTCACTCCAAGAAGGAGAACGTCCAAACTTGGACGGTCAGCTCCTTGGGCCCACGCTCGTCCAAGAATTGGTGTCCAATTCTTGGACGAGAATCACCCAAAGAAGGAGATCGTCCAGACTTGGACGACCAGCTCTTTGTCTCCATGCTCGTCCTAGAACTGGTTCCCAATTCTTGGACGAGAGTCATCCCAAGAAGGAGAACGTCCAAACTTGGACGGTCACCTCTTTGGGACTATGCTCGTCCAAGAATTGTTTTTCAAATCTTGGACGAGGGTCGTCCCAAGAAGGAGAACGTCCAAACTTGGACGGTCACCTCTTTGGGACCATGCTCGTCCAAGATTTGGTATTCAATTCTTGGACGAGGTCACGTCTTTAGTACCATGCTCGTCCAAGAATGGTGTACCAATTCTTGGACGAGGGTCATCTCAAGAAGGAGAACGTCCGGACTTGGGCGGTCACCTTCTTGGGGCCATGCTCGTCCAAGAGTTGGTGTCCCATTCTTGGACGAGAGTCACCCAAAAAGGAGAGCATCCAGACCTGGACGTTCACCTTCTTGGGGTCATGCTCGTCCAAGAGTTTTGCCCCAAATCTTGGACGAAGAACAACTAAGGGAAGAGATCGTCCAGACTTGGACGGTTACCTCTTTGGGACCGTACTCGTCCGGGATTCTTGCATCCAATTTTTTTGGCGAGGGTCGGCCATAGAAGAACGTCCATATTTGGACGGTCACCTTCTTGGGACCATTCTCGTCTGCATTTTTACAATAGTAGTTATTTCTTTTTTTTTTGCGGACGATCAGTCTGATGCCTTAACTTTTTGCAGAAAAATGCTCCTACAAACAAGCTTCCACACGGGAAGTCGTCCTCGTCCGGGGAAGAGGCCTACTGCAGCCGGGCCCGACCGGCCTTCGGCGAAGAAGCCCAAGGGCTTTACAAGGAAGAGAGCGGATAAGTCGGCTCTCCCGCCGAGAGAGTGGGGAGAAAAGCATGCCTCCCCCACAAGCGAAGACTCTTAAAAGAGAGCCGTCAGCTTGCCGGATCGGCCGAGGAGGTAAGGGATGCACACGCAGCCGTGCCGCTCGGTGTTTTGCCGGCCGACTCTGCGCGAGGTCAACCCAGTCCGCCTTGGCTTTGGTTGCGTAGGGAGGCGATCTGCCGCCGAGAGCTATCCGGGTTCGGCGGCTCGGTGGCAAAGCTAGTGCCACAGATGCCCCTAGCTGTTAGGACGGCATCGATTTCGTCTGGTGAGTCGTATTACCCCAACATAGTTAGGACGATGCGGGTCGGTGGACGGTCCATGAGTCCGTCCAATAGACAAGCCATCGTCTTCCCTATCAAGATAACTGACTCTCCCCCTCTTTCAGATAAGGGCAAAGGCCCTGCTATTCCCCCAACTCCTCCCACTCTTGATTCGGACGAGGAGTCTTCTCCGCCTTTGCCAAAATGTCAAGGTTGGAGAAAGAGCGGCTGCCAAGCGAGAGCTCTTCAAATGCTTCCCTGAATCCTACATCAAGGGATTAAGGGGAGCGTCCGCCGGGCATGTGGGCTACATGTCTCGCCTTCTTTGCCGAGGTATTGCTTTATATGCGCCTTGTTTTATACTTGTATAAATTTTTGCTTTGCAAATCGTCCTAACAACTTGCCTTGTTTTCCTTGCCCCTGACTTCGGCTCGCAGCATGCTAATCGAAGATTGGGCGCGGGAGCTTAGAAAAGAGAATAAACGGCTCGTCCATTTGGCGACTACAGACGGGCGACAAGGCCATCCATGATATTGAGATGGCTAACACTCTCCATCGTCAATCCCTGGAGGCTTTGGAGAAGAGATCGGCACTCCTGGAGTCTGAGAACAAGAATCATCTTGTTAAAATCAACCAGCTATATGCCGAGCAGGATCGTCTAAGGATGATCATAGACGCTCTCTCTGATGAGTTGAAAGGCGAAAGGGATGTCGCTCTTATTGCCGCCGCTGAGCTGAGAAGAGAGAACATTCTCCTAAGGGCAAGGGACCGCCCGTCGGAAAGGGAGGCGGCCAAGTCCTTCGACGATGCCAAGGAAGGGTTGAAACAAGTCGTCAATACGACCAAGGACCGGGCCGTCAAAGCCTTTGGGATCTTTGGGCGAGGAAACCGAGGTCCCCGGCTTCGTTCGTCGTCTGGAGTATCAAGAGAGCGTTCATCGGGCTATGGTATGCGCCGAGGAACCTCCGGAGTTTGAAGAGTCAGACGACGAAGCTGCGGCTGAGGTGGAGACCCCTAAAGACGACCAAGAGACCCGTTCTGAAGACGAAGCCTAAGCTTAGGTTTATTTTCATGCTTCTTTGTAACTCTTCAGCTCCTACTTTGTAATTCTTCACAAATCATATATGAAAGAATATTTTTGTCAATTCCCTGCCTTTTATCTTTCTGAACACTAATTTTGACCAAGTATAATAGCACCTTCGTCCTAAATCATCGGACGATCTGCTTTTCATGAAAAATGTGACTCGTCCTGAAAAATTGGACGGTCTACAATATGAGTCTTTGATAATTGCATATGCATCCAAGTACCAAAAAAGGTTCGTCTGGACGGCTTGCCAAACAGAAAAACGACAAGATTGCCATCCTAGCATTGAACGATTACAAATTTTTGGACGAGGGTAACCATTGAAGGAGAACGTCTATACTTTGGACGATCACCTTCTTAGGGCCATCTTCGTCTGGAATTTGCCTCCAATTTTGGACGAGGGTCACCCAATGTAGGAGATCGTCCAATTATGGACGATCACCTTCTTGGGGCCATCCTCGTCTGGAATTGGCCTCCCTTTTTGGACGAGGATTACCCAATGAAGGAGAACGTCCATACTTGGACGACCACCTTCCTGGGGCCACCTTCGTCTGGGGCCATCCGGGTTTTTGGACGACCTTCGATCAATAGCTCGTCCTATATACTTCTGTAATCCCCCCGTTCTTGGGCTTAGCTCAATCAAATATCGAAGGGAGCTAAAGTCTAAGAAGGAGAGCGGCCAGACTTGGCTGAGCCTGCTGAAGTTGATGGGCGAGCGTTAGATACATGTTCACATAATGTTTTAGCCGGCTTCCTTGAGGGAGCAACACTCGTCATTAAGTAGCGATCCCCTTATTAGGGTCCGGACTACCTAGTTGTCCGTATTTTTTGAAAGTAAGCATCCTTTACTAAGGGCTTATTTCAGGCCAGCTTTCTCTCAGAGACTATTGACGTTACTTCTTACTAGAGGTTTTGTCAATTTGACGGCCATATATGCATTATTGGCCGGTCTCTTTGAGGGAGTGATGTTCGGCGTAAATGCTAGCAATTCTGACGTTTTGTTTGTATTTTTTGTCCAAGTTATTGTCACTTTTAGACGAGTAACTGATTTTAATGCCCCAAAGTGAAGCAACTTGGTGAAAATAAACAAAAAGATAAGATAGTAGGAATTGTATTATATGGATTTTGCTTGGTGAAAGCCAAGATGCATGTATACAATTCTTTTCTTACTAATATGTGCCGTGGCACTTTGGAGTAACTACAAAGTACCCTACTTATATCTCGACGAGGATCTCGAGCTAGACGTGGTACTTCTTTAAGTTGTCGAATTCCATGTACTTTGAATAGGTCGTCCATCTAGACTTTGCGAGACGAAAAGTTCCACTTGTGTATTTCCTGGACAATCGAGATAAGGTCCTTCCCAATTTGGTGTTAGTTTTCCCAACTCTTTAGCTCGTCCAATCGCTTCCATTTTCCTCAGAACAAGATCCCCCACCTTTAACGGTCGTCTAACAACTCTTTTGTTAAACTCCCGAGCCATACGCAGTTTATATAATTGCATTCTTAGCAAGGCATTGCCCTCGACTTCGGGACTTGGTCCAAGGCCGTACGCAATGCGGCCCAGTTGGCTTCCTCTGTGTATAACATGACTCGTAGGGTGGGCTCCTCGATCTCAATGGGTAAGACGGCTTCGAGTACCATAGACTAGCATGAAAGGCGTCTCGCCTGTAGAATTCTTAGCAGTTGTTCTAATGGACCATAACACCAATTGCAGTTCTTCAACCCATTGCCCTTTGGCGTTGTCCAGCTTCTTCTTGATTCCATTTGATAGAATCTTGTTGAAGGACTCGACTTGCCCATTAGCTTGTGGGTGGGCGGCTCGCTGCAAAGTGAGCTTTGATTTCTCTTTTCGACTGACCATTCTTTCAGCTTAGGCGTTTCGAACCGTGGACCATTATCAAAGACGATTGAGCGAGGCATGCCAAATCGAGTTATAATGTTCTTCCGGATGAAGCCCTTGACGTCATTTGTTGTTATTCCTCGCATGGCTTCAGCTTCTATCCATTTAGTGAAATAGTCCACTTGCTACAATCACAAACTTCTTTTGCCCAGCGGCCACAGGGGAAAGGTCCTAGGATATCCATGCCCCATTTGGCAAAAGGCGAGAGGAACAAGATGGGGGTCAAATAGTTGGACGGCTTCGATGCACATTCCCATGCTTCGACAACTGTCACATTTCTTTGCATAGCCTATAGCATCCTCCTTTAAGGTAGGCCGGTAGTACCCCGTCCTTAAAGCCTTCTCGCCTAAGGCTCTTCCCCCAATGTGCGATGCACATGATCCCTCATGGAGCTCTTTCGGGACCCCCAAACCGTCTTCTCTCGGTGACGCACTTGAGTAGAGGCCGGTTGAATGACTTCTTGTAAAGTGTCTCGTCCCATAGTTCAAACCACTTGTCTCTGGCCTTCACATACTTGGCCTCTACGGGATCCGAAGGCAATCGCCCCGTCTTCTTGTATTCAATGATCGGCTCCATCCGGACATTCCCTCGGTGAGAAACATAACCTCCTCTTGGTCGATGCTCTTTTTGGGTTTGACTTCCCAAAAAACTGTTCTTGGTACCTCACCCTCGGCCGAGCTGGCCAACTTTGAGAGAGCGTCGGCTTGATGATTTTCTGACCTTGGTATTTGGTCGAGAACAAATCGTTTTAGTGGCTCAATCTCATCCTTGATCAGTCGCATATATTTGCTCATTGATGCTTCTTTGCATTCAAAATCTCCGTTGACCTGGCTGACAACCAGGAGAGAGTCCGATTTTGCCTCAATTTCTACAGCTCCAGCCGCCTTGCACATTTTGATTCCAGCCAAGAGTGCTTCATATTCAGCTTCGTTATTGGACGCTTTGAATTGGAACCTTAATGCATATTCAAATTTGTCCCCTTCAGGAGATTGACAAATGATCCCTGCTCCACTCCCATTGACTGTGGACGATCCATCAACCATGAGCGTCCAATGCTTCCTTCCTTTAGCTGGATCAGATATTTGCTTTATGGTTGGCCGAGTAAGCTCAACTATAAAATCAGCCAAGGCTTGCCCCTTAATGGCCTTCCTTGGTTCGAATGATATATCAAACATGTTGAGCTCAACCGCCCATTTTAACATTCGCCCAGCAGCTTCCATCTTCTGCAGAACTTGCTTCAAAGGCTGATCAGTATAGACGAGTATACTGTGCGCCAAAAAGTAGGGCCTTAGCTTTCTGCTGGCCATGACGAGGGCCAATCCAAACTTTTCAACATTAGTATACCGGTTTTCCGCGTCCTTGAGCACGTGACTCACGAAGTATATTGGAATCTGGACGGATTCTCTTTCAGCCAACAGGACGGCACTCACCGCTTGAGCGGATACAGCCAAGTATACAAACAATTTTTCCCCCTCTGCGGATCGACCAACCTAGGCAATTGTTGAAGATGATCTTTGACTTCTTTGAAGGGCATTTCCGCCTCTCTTTGTCCATTCAAACTTAGCTTTTTTCTTGATCGTGGCAAAGAAGTGATGGCACTTGTCGCCTGACTTAGACAAAAATCGTCCAAGGGCGGCCAAACATCCCGTCGGCCTCTCGCACCTCTTTTACCTTCGAAGGAGACTTCATGTCTAGAACGGCTTGAATCTTTTCGGGGTTGGCTTCTATTCCCCTCGATCCACCAAGAAACCTAAAAACTTGCCCCGACAAAACCCCAAAGACACATTTCTTTGGGATTCGGCTTCGACTTGTATTTCCGAGAGTTTCAAAAGTTTCTCTCAAATCATCTACATGACTTTCTTCTTGACGGCTCTTGACTATCATATCGTCAATATATGCCTCCATATTTCGTCCCTAATCGTAGGTGAAAGACATCATTGATCAATCTTTGAAAAGTGGCCGGAGCATTACGCGGGCCGAATGGCATCCTCGGCCCAGCCGTACATCCTTTTTCGGTAATGAAGGACGTTTTGTCCTGATCCTCTGGCCACATGGGGATTTGATGAAAACCCGAATAGGCGTCCATGAAGCTCAGCAAAGCATGGCCAGCCGTGGAGTCTACTAGACGATCCAACTTAGGCAAAGGGAAACTGTCCTTAGGACATGCCTTGTTGAGGTCCGTGTAGTCCACACACATTCTCCAACTGCCATTGGGCTTCGGCACCATAACCACATTTGCTATCCAGTCTGGATAGTAAGTTGCTTTGATGAACTTGGATTCCAACAACTTCTGGACTTCTTGGTCAACGGCCTGGTTTCTAGCCGGTCCCAAATGTCTCTTCTTCTGACGAACCGGTTTCAAATTTGGGTCGACATTCAAACGGTGGACGGCTACTTCCGGATCAATTCCCGGCATCTCTTCGACGCAATAGGCAAACACATCTTGAAACTCTTTCAACAAGTGGACTAGACGACCCTTCAAACCGGGACTGAGCGAAGATCCAACTTTGAGGGTCCTTTCTGGACGAGCTTCATCCAGACATACTTCTTCAGGGGCTTCTACTGGCTCTGGACGTTCTACTGATAGTCCCATAATGGCCATAACTTCTTCAGACGAGGAGGGTTCTTCCTTGATGATTTCATATTTCCTCTTCTTGCTGGGGAGATGTTCAGACGCCTTCCTTGAGGAAGCAAGAGGCGTCCGAGGGCTCTCAATGGTCGGCTTTAATCCGGACGTTTTCCTCTCGCCGGTCATCTTCGTCTGTTCTTTCTCTGCCCCCGGACGTTCTCCTTTCGCTATGAACCTTCGTCGATCTTTCTCTTTTCCAGGACGTTTTCCTTTCGCCAAAGAACTTGCGTGCGGTCTTGCTTATCGGTTTTCCATGATGATGGTTTCAGAGTAGTTAGGTAACATTCCCTAGCCGCCTGTTGGTCTCCATACAAGGAGCCAATCTTGCCGTCATCACACTCATACTTCATCAACATCAGGTGAGTTACTATCACCGCTTTGACATGATTCAGGGTTGGTCGTCCAAGAATGACATTGTATCTTTGTCAAATCTCGGACCACCAAGAACTTGATAAACGAGTTCTTGAGGCTTCCTTCTCACCAACTCGGACGGGCAACGTGACCGTTCCCATGGGGTGGATGACTCCTCCCCCAAACCCAATGATGGGATGGTGGACGGGGACCAAGTTCCGTTCGTCAAACCTCAACCTGGACAAACAATCAGCACTAATGATGTCCGTCGAACTTAGGTGTCGATCGGGATTCTTCTCACTCTCAAGTTTGCTATTTTCATTTCTACGACCAAGGGGTCATCATGGGGAGTCCTCGGCCTACCCCGATCTTGCTCACTAACTACCACCCTTGGGAAGGGCTCGACCTTCGTCCGATCGGCTAACAAAACTTGGCCGAGCTCCCTAAGGTAGTTTTTGTGCCCTCGATTAGTTGGTCCCCGAAGAACAAAACCACCCGAGATTACGAGAACAACATCTTCGTCTGTGCTTGCACTCTCTTTCTTCTTGTTATGCCAATCATCTCTCCTTGGGAACTTCCTTCCCCCTTGCGGCATGTAGGAATTCATCTTTCCTTTTCGGGCTAACTCTTCCAAAGCTCTCTTGAGGTGCTTACATTCATTAGTCTCATGACCACAATCCTTGTGGAAGTGACAGTATTTGCTCTTATCCCTATTTCTATAAGGTGTTTTCATCTCATTGGGGCCTTCAACTCATATTGATCCTTGATCTCCATGAGAATGGAATATTGGTCTTTGTTAAACTCAATAGGATTGGATGAGGATGGCTCGGCCAACTTTCTCTTGCTCCTTCCGGGACGAAGTGGTGGTCGCAGCTATAGCCCGGGTCTCGGCCCTTTTGGGGTTGCTCTTCTTTGGGTGAGCAACCTCTTCGAGCTTCTTGGACTCGGGATGTTTTGCTTCAGCACACACTTCGGTAGCGTGGATAAACGCTTCCGCCTCTCTCAAAGCCTCAGCAAGAGTGGAGATTTTCTTCTTAACAAGATCAAACTTGAAACTTCCCGGCCTTAGACCCCTGATGAAGGCGTCAAAGGCTACCCCCAAAGATTAAGATCTTGGATCGGAAGTGCTTCTAGGTTAAATCTCTTAACAAAACTCCTAAGGGCCTCCTTAGGTCCTTGGACGACCTTGCCTAGGTGCATGCTTGTCTTTTGTTCTTGCTTGTTGGCAACAAAATGACTAGTGAATAAGAAACCGAGTTCGATAAAATTGTTGATTGAATTGGGGGAAGATTATTGAACCACTTCGGGCTACTCCCTTCAAGGTAGCTGGGAAATTCTTACACCAAGTAGCATCGTCCACTCCTTGGACGTACATCCGATGTTTGTAAGCGGACAGGTGATCATCGGGATCGGTTGTTCCATCAAAAGGCTCAATGGTTGGGAGTTTTACCTTTGGGAAGGGGGAGCCTCCATGATCTGGCCGAGAATGGGGTAGGCCGGTTGATCCGGAGGGCTCCCATTGTCCCTCAATGGGTATGAACTCCTTGCGATACTCTTTCATTACGGGATTGGATGAAGTGTTGGCTGGTTTTGGACGCCTATAAACCATGGGCTGAGCCACGGTCTTCTCCTGTCGTGGATGGACAAGAGAGTGGCTTAAGCTTCGGCCTTCCCCTCTCGGACGACAACCTCAAAGGAGGGTCTCGGGTATGGGGTAGATCCTCGTAGCCGAACGTTGCAAAGCCGCAGCCCTCTTTGCCTCTAGATACTCCCTGGCGTCGGTTTCCATTCTGTGCCCACTAGGATGGACATGGTCCTGGGTCCTCACCACCAGATTCCAGTCCATCTTTCTTCTCTGTTCGGTATCCTCTCGGTTGCTTTCCTCTTGCGGTCCTTCTAGAGGGTTCCTGACGAACAGGTCGACTAGGACCTGGACGATCTACTTGAGAACGTCCTCTAGGACGAGGGGGATTGTTAGCAGCTGGCTCCGGGTTGTGATGAAAAAACAGCATATTGCTTTTAATCTGTTCCTGGACGACCGCCGCCATCTTAGTCTGAAAGTCATTCAGCACATTCTCCAGGTGGGCGGCAGTCACTGGACGATCCAGATTCACTTGGATGACCGGTTGCTGGCTTGGTCCAGGAACATTGACAATGGACGGGGGTCTATCTCTTCCTCGAGGTGGTCTTTCATGCTCCACCGTATCTTCGACATTAACTTGAAGGCTTCGATTTTCGGCAATGTTGGATGATTGACAATCGATCATCGTTGCGTCTCCCACGAGACGGCGCCAAATGTTTCGTCCACTCGTCCAACAAGTAAGGCTGTAGGCTTAGCTTCCTTGTCGAGCAAGTAGAGTAGTATCTTGAGTGTTCTTGGGATGGAGACTTGTGCAACAATGCCGAATTATAGCTTGATCCTTAGCCTTGGCTTCGCTCCCGAACTCCGCACAAAGGGACCCACCCCGGAGGTTTGGGTGGTGGTTCCCCTCCGATGCTTAAGTCGGTTATCGGGAGTTGTAAGAGAAAGTAGAGATAGAAAGAGAAAGTGAGAGAGAATTTATCGGAAGTAACTTTACATTGTTTGCATTGAATGTGTTTTCTCCCGATTTCGGGGGTATTTATAGTGATAGCAAGTTGACCTAACCTTAAAAACCGACCTGCAATAGTGGCCTCCGATTGGGCGAGGAATCGGATCATGACACGTGGCGGGACCATGGACTGGGGGATGTCACATTAACCACTCCCCTTCAGCCATTTGGCACCGCTTGGGCTCAGCTATTGGGCCGAAATTCGATCCTTTTACCCAACCGAGTATAGCCCGGGAGATTAAGCCTTATTTTTATTTTAACTAGGATGACACGTGTACGGCTCGATGAGCCCATGTGTCGACAAGGAGCCGTAGATATTTGGCTACAACAAGAAGAGTAAGACATTGATCTAATCGACTTTTTAAAAAATGTTTAACTCATCTTTCGAGGAAGTTTATAAGAATTTATACCGATATGAGACGTCCTTTTTAACCAAACATGATGTAATTTGCATACAACTAAAAGTTTGAATATCGACTTATATAAAATTGTCTTATTCCAAATTGTCGAATATATCAGTCTTGTACACATATATCGATGTCACTTTCATACACTTTTTTGTAAAGTACAGTACAATTGTTTTTTTCGAGGCAAGTGTTAGACTACACTTATTTGCCACGTTAATTTTACCCGAGCCGGAAAAACAGTTGGCCAAAACCTGACATGAAGTTCCATTTTTATCGAACAAATACAATAATGTGACTAACTTCTACCCGAACCGATGCGATTATTGTCGAACTTATGTGATTTTCGTTAATAACTGAAATAAACTGAAACGAAACTGAAATAACTGCAACATGTTTTAACTGCTATAGATTCAACCATTGGTTGGTTTAACTGATTCGGATAAAACGGCTTAAACCGCAACCGAACCGAATCGGCGGAAAGAAAAATAAGCGAATTAAACCGAACCGAAAAGTTTGTTAAGCGAATGAACCGAATGTTAATAATTTTAAGCTGTTGTAAACTTAAGCGATATGAACTAAAGTTTGTTTAGATATAACCATAATCTGGATCAGTTGAACCGAATTGACACCTCTAGTTATGAGGCAAAGAACTACGCGTAAACAAATTATGGTGATAACTCCAATTGTCGTGCCAAAAAAGAGTAGAGTAGCCATCACCAATTTTCCAACGTGTATACCTTTTTTGGTATCACATTGCATGAATTAAAGTCACTAGCAACATAAATGTATTAAAAAGAGAGGTTTTTTTAACAAATTAGTATAAAAAAGGCTTTGGCACCTAAATTTTTTATTAAATTTAACTTTTGATATTGTATTTTTCCAAAACTCAAACATAATATTATTACTTTATCTCTATTATATATGAGAACTCTTGAGGACTTTGGTGTCCACCTGAGTTTCCTAAAATACCCTTTATGTTATTATTTTTCCAAGATAACTAATGACGGCAAAAAAATCATATAACTTTTTTTAAAAAAAAGCTCTAATGTAAGCTTCAGATTTTTCCCCTACAAAAACTACCACATTTTTTTTAGTGAAAGTAATTTCTGATTTTTTAAAACAAAAGAAACATGTACAATATCACCGCGATGTTCGCACACGCATCGCGTGCAAAAAATACTAGTTATGTTAATGTAAACCTTTCCACCCTTATGGTTATCCCCTTCTAGTGCCTCACTATTTTTTTAAATTTTCTAAACACACATTCATTCTAACTTGGGTTATTATATCGTATAAAAGGAAATAAAAAGGGAGAAAATTATAGTATAAATAAGCTTTATTGAGTTTGCTATTGTCTAAGCACGAACTTGCCCGCAAACCCAGGTCGGGTTAATCTGCGAGAGGTTCCGGTTTGACATGACTCTTCAATCTTCATCTTACCATGGGGTCCCAGGTGGGGGCCCTAAGACTTATTGGGTTCATGGTATTGCTTCTTATTTCACATAGGAAACCAAGGTTCAAATCTTGGTGGAAGCAAAAAAAATTCAATATTGTTGGGGGGAGGGGGTGGGGTTTGTTGGGCGCCTCAGGTGAGGGCGGCTCGGAGATAATTCTTCTTACCACGGGGTTCCCGAAAGGAGGCCCCAAAAAAAAAAAGCACGAGCTTATGTTGAATCCAGCAGAATGTTTTTTCAAAACACAAACTCACCATCTAAGACTTCTTTTTTTTTTTCTAATACCAATTTGATAGATCGGACTAGAGTTGATCAAGGTCGGCCTATCCCCGGGAACAAAGCAGGGCTTGAGAAGATTCTTTGGGTCCCGGTCCGATCCGATCCAACCCAATTTTAGTTTTTATGGGACGGGTTTGGGTAACTCGAAAATTAGTTTAAAATTTGGACAAAGTTGATTTTGGTTCAAAAAACGCGTTGTATTTGGCCCAAAATAGCGGGTTTGGGCACAAAACATTGGCCCAAATTTTGACCCGGCCCGACCCAGCACAGCCCGACATATAGGTTGAATGTTTATTTTGAGGCGGCCTGGCCCGCGATTTGATCACATCGGCAGAAATAAAAGTTCAGTATTGGAATTTGGAACCGTGAAGAACTGAAGATAAAGAAAAAACAGTAGGAAGTAGAAGCAAAGGGTTTACTACTAAACTCGATCATCACCTTAAAATAAAACCAAACAGAAACCCAAAATATGTTCACGAACGATAAACGTCAAGCAGAGAGAACAGGCAAATACGGAACTTCCAGACAACAATACCTTCAACAATTAGTTACCCAATTCCAAAACCCCACAACATCCGAAGACACCAAGGAAAAGACCGTCGCAAATCTAGCCAACTTCGCTTACGACCCTTACAATTTTGCCATTCTTCGAGATCTCAACATTTTGGAGCTCTTTCTCGACTGTCTCACTGAGCCTAACGAGCGTCTCATTGAGTTCGGCGCCGGCGGAATCTGTAACGCCGTGGCTGACCCACAAAATGCGAAGATTGTTTGTGATTGCGACGGAGTTTCGGCGTTAATTGGGTGTCTTTCTAGTCCTGTGCGAAATACAGTTAAGTATGCGATTACGGGTTTGTTCTATTTGTGGGAGTGCGGGGGGAATGAGATGAGAGAAAGTTTGAAGGCGAAAGACGATGTTGTTGAACTGATAAAGAATTATTCTCAGGTTGATGGGTTTGCTCATCTTGCTACTGCTTTGTTGGACAAGATTTTGCAAACATGAGTCAATGAATGTATGTATGAATGTGAATTCAATATTTTTTAAGTGATTTGAATGGTTTTGTTTTTGGATTATTCAATGGGTTAATGTAGAGCTCAACTTTGGAACTTTGAAGGAATTATGAGAATTTGTATTAAGTGATGTGTTTTTCTGATTGATTTGTGTATAGATTGATGAGTTTGTGGAAAATTAAACTACCCAACATTATGATTTACTCAACAGTGATACATTTATGCTCATATGCCAAATAAATAAGGGCACCTTTAATGATGAGTGAAAAACAAAGATCAAGTACTTGATCTTAAAATGGGGTTCTTAACAATGAGTGAGAAAAAGATTGATGGTTGGTTGTAGGGTTAGCGAAAGTTGGCCCAACCCGATAACCCGCGAAACTCCCGACAATTATGGGTTTGAGTTGAGATTTTCGACGCGAAATAAAAAATGGGTCAACCCAACGCGACGAAAATATAATGGGTTAGGTTTGAGTTGACTTTTTGAACACGAAAATAACCGAATAACTCGATTTAGCGGTCGGGTTATTTTCATGTCGGGTCAACCCGAAATTAACCCAAACTTTCATAACTTATACAACCTATCTTTTGTTATTCTTATTTGTATTTGGCCAAGACCATTTTTTGGATCACCTAAATTTCATTTCGGGTCATTAACCCATACTTTCATAACTTAGCGTGTATAGTTGAATTTCATTTCAAGTCATTTTGGGTTGGTTTCGGGTCAACTCGAAATCGGTAAGGTCGGGTTTGGGTTACGATTTTCGACTGAAATAGAATTTGGTCGGGTTTGAGTTAGAGGTAAGTGACTGAAATATAAATCAGGTAAACCTCAAACTGACCCAACCCGACCTGTTTACCAGCCTTAGTTGATTGGCAAAAAAAAATGTATGGGACGAGTGAAATGGTGATCAGGCGTGGAAGTGGGACCCACTGCCTGATTTGACTTCCTTTAATTTTTTTTGGGTTTCCAACGATCAAAACTCGGCGTTTTGGTGGCGGAAACCCAAAAAAATTTGCTTTTACGCGTGAGCGTGTCGCGACTGACACGGCGACGCGTAAAGCAAATGCGGCGAATCCCGGGCGCGCCATATGTTGCCCTTTCCACATGTCAGCTTCCTATTGGGCATTAAAAATATAACCGTAGTAAATATTGCAACGGTTATATTTTTAAAAATTCTAATCAAAAAAAAAAAAACCAACGGCTCTATTTTTTCGAGCTCTACAAATAGAGACCCATTTTGCTATATTTTGGAGACACTTAATTTTCTCCATCTTCCTTCACTAATTTCTTCTAATTTATTTTATTAACTCTTCTTCTATTGCTCTTTATTTTAAAATTCTTATAATTATGGAGCCTAATAATCCTAATTACATAAGGAATCAACCCCAAAACCGCTCAAAAAACCAAATGCCTAGGCAACAAAATCGCTCAAATACCTCTCAAAATAACTCAAATTATCGTCAACCCTCTCAAAAGCAGTCAAATTATCGTCAACCCTATCAAATAATTACGAATCAAAGGGGTGAAAATTCTCAATATTATTCTCCTCAATATGATAACCTTTACCATGAATCTCCATCTCAAAATGCCAACCTCTTATATCGTCAACCTGATCCTAATTATGGATTTTCTCAATATGAAGAAGATTCATCTCCATACGATGATGATGGTGGTTAATACCAACAAGGTGTTAATGATGTTGGTCAATACCAAGAAGGTGATGATTCTGATGATTATGATGAGTTTGTTTAGCCAACTCAATCCTTTTCGCAATTACTATCACCTAATCTATTTGAGCAACCACAACCACAACCACTACTACAACCACAACCCAATCAATCACAACATCCACCTAATGCAGAAGCAAGTTGTGGTGGTAAGAGGGTTTGGGATCATGTTGAAGATGAGAATCTCATCTCAACATTTATGAACACTTCTCTTGATAAGGTGATTGGGACGAGTCAAAAGATAGGCGTCTTCTGGGGAAAAGTTTGGGAAGCTTTCGAGGCACGAAACATTGCCAATCCAACAGAAATTGCTCCAAGAAATGCGGATATGGTGAAAGGTCGTTGGAGTAGACTTGCTCCACGGGTTTTAAGGTGGGCTGCATTTTATGACGAAACTCTTGCAAGAAAGAAGAGTGGTCAAAACGATAATGATGTTCTGAAAGAAGCTCATTTATTGCATAATAGGAAACATGGTAGGTTCATCCTCGAACATGCTTGGAAATTGATGAGGAGGTTTCGTGAATGGAGGGCCATAGTTAAAAAATCATTGGACTCCACGTGGTCGCCCCAAAAATCCACAAGAAAATGTGGGTTCACCTGGAAGCGGAAGTAGCGGTAAAAGGTCGAGAGTTGATGGAAGTGACTCAATGCCCGAGACACCCACCAGTGGTGATGGAGGTGACGTCGAACCACGAGGAGATGGTGTGAAGAAAGCGAAGTCTAAGCTGAAAGGGGTGGCTGGTCAGACAATTGAGTGTTTCAATAATATAAATGAAAGACTTTGGATCCATTCAGAGGGTAGGAGTGCAGATGTTGAAAGAGAAGCCAGAAAGTTGGAGGTTGAAACAAGGAAGGTTCTTTGCAAAGGAACAAGAAATAGCGCTGCAATTCGGGAGCTTGAACATACAAGAGTATCATAAGAATTGGAATTTCTTTGCAATCGGTGTTTGCAAAGGAAAATCGAGCACCATTTGAGGAGGCAATGGTTGAGAAACTAACAACATGGTTGACGAATAATTCTCCTTTTTAAGTAATGTTTATGTTTAAGTTAAGTTTATGTTTAAGTGTAGTTCATGTTTGAGTTTGAGTTTATGTTTATGTTTAAGTTTACGTTCAAGTTTAGTTTATGTTTAAGTTTAAATTTTAGTTTATGTTTATTTTGAAGTTTATGTATAAGTTAATAATTGTATGTTTAAGTTCAATTAATAAAAAAAAGTAAAAAATCGTACTTGTGTAATTCTCGTTTAAGCTTCACTTATTATATGAATTGACATTTCAATACAACTTTTTACATTATTGTACTGTTTTTAACATTATTGTTCTGCTTTTAACATTATTGTACTAACATTATTGTACTGCTTTTTACATTATTGTACTGCTTTTTACATTATTGTTCTGCTTTTTACATTATTGTATTGCTTTTTACATTATTGTACTGCTTTTTACATTATTGTACTTGCTTTTGACATTAGTGTTATGCTTTTTATGTATTATTGTTCTGCTTTTATGTATTATTGTTTTGCTTTAACATTATTGTACTTGCTTTTTAAATTATTGTTCTGATTTAATGTATTATTGCTCTGCTTTTACATTATTATATTGCTTTTATGTATTATTGTTCTGCTATATAACTCATGCTTGCTTGTTCACCATTTGCTCACACCAAATCTAAACACATTGTCAAATTTATACAATGAACTCATTCAACTTAAACTTTACCGCTTCAAGTTCATCTAGTTCTGAGGATGAAATAAGATCATCCCGAGCAAACATTGATCAAGACATAGATGAATTCTTGATCAATGTTGTTCAACCAAATGTTCCAACTCTTATATCAAATGTTACTCCAGCACCAAGGAATAGAAGAGCAAAAGTGACTGATCCTAATGAGGATCATCACCGGCCTATTCGAGGCATGGAAGAAGGCCATAGACGATTGTTCAATGATTACTTTCTTGATCAACGGTCCTATCCGGCTCGTTTATTTCGTCGAAGATTTCGAATGCAGCGACATGTCGTTCTTCGGATTATGGAAAGTGTCGTACCAAGTGATACATGGTTCACTCAAAAAAGAGATTGTACCGGACGGTTAGGCTTATCTCCCCTTCAAAAGTGTACATCTGCTATATGAATGCTTGCGTACGGGGTTGCGGCGGACTCGCTTGACGAGTATGTGCGAATTAGTGAAAGCACAGCTCGAATAGCATTAATGAAATTCACCAAGGGGGTTATCAACCAATTTGGTGCCGAGTACTTGAGACGGCCAACTCCAGATGATTTGGCTAGATTACTTGCGCACAGTGAAGAACGTGGATTTCCAGGCATGATCGGCAGCATAGATTGTATGCATTGGGAATGGAAAAATTATCCGACGGCATGGAAAGGACAATATCAAGGTAGAGCTGGTGTTGCTACATTAGTTCTTGAAGTTGTGGCTGATCGTGACTTATGGATATGGCATTCTTTCTTTGGGATACCAGGTTCGTGCAATGACCTGAATGTTCTTCACCGATCTCCTGTGTTTAGGGATGTTTTAGAAGGTCGAGCACCACCCGTGCAGTTTACGGTGAATGGTATACGATAAGGGTTATTATCTCACTGATAGTATATATCCGAATTGGGCAACATTCATTCAATCAGTTACATGTCCTCAAACTCGCAAGGACAAGTTATTTGCTCAACACCAAGAAGGAGCTCGAAAAGATGTTGAGAGAGCATTTGGGGGTCTTTGCAATCTCGCTTTGCTATAGTTCGTAAACCATCCCTCGCATGGGATGAGGAAATTCTCAATGATATCATGTTGTCTTGCATTATCATGCATAACATGATTGTGGAAGATGAACGAGATACATATGCACACTACGCGAGATACTACGAGTTCACTTCAAACACAAGTAATAATGCCGACGAATTTGAATATTATCATGATCGGATTGTAGATATCAACCGTTACATGGCGAATAGAGACGCAATTGAAGATCAGCATGTGCATCAATCCTTGAAACGTGATTTGGTTGCCAATATATGGCAGAAGTTTGGCCGTAACGCTGATTAAGAGCATTTCATTATGTATTTCGTTCCTAATTAAGTTTATAATTCGTTCTTGTATTTCATTATGTGTCTCTAAATTAAAAATATATTAAAAATGCTTCATTGTGTCTCATAATTTAATTATTAGATCGTTAATTATGTATGCATAAGATAGTGGTAGCTAATTTCGTATTCAATTAATTAATAAAAATATATTAAAAACGCTAATAGCATATGCTACGTATTAATAATAGCTAATTGTGTAGATAACCTAATTATTAAAATGATAATTATAATTTACAAATTATTAATTTAACTAATTAATAATAAAATAGCAATTAGTAATGAATATTTCATATCATTAAAAAGTAAATAATAAAAAATTGTATAATGGTGGTTGGGTGATGAGAGAGAAAAAGTAGTTGGGTGGGGTCAAAAAGTAGGAGAGAGAGGAAAAAGTAGTTGGGATGATCTTTTTTTTGGTTCATTGTTAAGAAGAAAGTGGGAAAAGATTGTGGGATGTAATTTTTTAGATAGAGAAAGTTAAGAAAGAGAGTGGGATGATCTATTTTTCATTCATCATTAATGGTGCTCTAAGAAGCAAACTTTTCACATTCCTTTTTTTTAAAAAAAATTTTCTTAAGGTATCCACCGCCTGTGTAGCAGTGACTAATTCCTTCACTCTGGGTGCTTCACTTAAAGGTAAAGGGCTGGCCAATAATCTTTTTCCATTTCCCCAAAGGTTGAAGGATCGAACCCCAACCAATTGGTTAAGGGACAAAGTGAGCAACCATTATGGCAATACCACTCAGTTAACTTTTCACATTACTAAACACTTTACAACATACATAGCTTCTAACTCTTCCCAAAATTCTCTCTTCCCAAAACCCTAAGAAGTGCGATTCTAGTTCTCCCCTCTTCAGCGCCGCCAGTTCTTAGGGTTCGACGACCGCAGGAGTCGCCTCGGCGCTCCCCCTGTGGTCGTCGAGCCCTAGTCGTTCATTGTTTGCTCCGACTTTTGGCTTGTTGTTCGTCTTCGCACCTGTTTTCCCTCGCCCCTGGTTTTGATGGTCGAGTCTCCCTCCTCCTCCCCTGGTGGTGCATTCGGTTTTCCATCCCCCTCCCATGGTTGTGCGTTGGGCTTCCCACTCCCCATCCCCTAATTATGTGTTGGGCTTTCCTTTCTCCTTCCCTTTGTGTGTTGGGCTTCCCCCTCCTCTGATTGTTGGTTGTTTCGGGCTTCCCTTCCCCCCCTCCCCTTGTTTCGTTTGATGTGTTGGGCCTCCTCTTCCCTTTCCCTAGTAGTGAGTTTGGTCTCCCCTCCCATTCCCTATTTTTTCGTGAATTGGGCTTCCCCTTCGCCTCCCTTTTTAGTGGTAGTACGTCGAGTTTACGTTCGCTCGTGCCATCTTTTGCCCGGTTGTTGATGCAAGGGTTATCGACGGCGAATGCGGTCGGTGTAGGCTTTTGTTTGTTTTTGGGTTTTTCCAATAAGTCTCACCTTTGTGGTGGGTTCCGTCCCCTATATGGGTGTAGTTGGTGCCCCGTCTTAATGGGGTTGTTTGTGTTAAGTTTGTGTTTGTTGGTTGTATCTAGTTCTAGGGTTAGGGATCTTTGTTCTCGGAAATCGGTCCTACAAGATTCCTCCGAAGACTATACCAATTTGGATCTCCGATGAGATGAATGTATTCAGGACATCTAAATACAGGATATCGGAGATGTTCGTCAGTGGAGCTAATATGTCGAGGGTTTATCCTGCTTGTATTGCTTTTCGAGTCTATGTAACAGTTGCTTGTACTATTTCAATGTTTTGTGATTAATGAAATCATCCCTCCCCTATTCCTAAAAAAAACATAATAATCTATAACTACAACCAGATACAGGGGAAATCATCAGACTCATTTTTACTTAATACTTTCTTCCTTTTTTTAATAAGTGACACATTTTTCTTTTAGGGAAATGTCACATTAAGTGACATACAACTCAAAGTAGTAAAAATATTTCTCATTTATTACATCTTTGTCATCATTTAATTGTTTCACCTACTTATCTTATATATCAAATTCGATTGGTTAAACAAATGGTCCTAACTTTCTATCTCTAGGCTCTCTAGTATTCCCCCAACTTCTCTTAGTGTCACTTATTTAACAATGGATAAAGTAATAAGTGATTGTTTGATTAGATGCGGGAACTATGACTCCCCAAGAAGTTGCAATGCCCATGAAAAATTATCTGAATGATTAAACACCTCCCTATTTTTTTCTTACTAACGCCCTAAATACATAGAGGTCCCACCTCTATGAAATTTACCTCCATTCCTCTCATTCCCTCCTTCATTCCCCCATTTCATCCCTCGTTCCCCCTCCACCCCATTTCATTAAAGTATTCCGGGTGTACTTACATTTCCCAGCAAGTTCACATTTTCCGGCGACGTCAAAGTTTTTCGACACCTTGTTGCTTACACCCCGATTCCGACCACCTCGTCATATCACCTGAAAAGCTTAGTGTAATTAATTTTTTTTTTTGCGGAAAACACCTCGGACTATAATGACTTGAAATTGTCGAAAAATTACCTAAGCGTATACAATAGGAGCCTGAACCTGTGGTCAAGCTTCTATGGTAGACGCCTGGGTGTTTTTTGGGCAATTTCAAGTCAATGTCCTGCAAGTCTTACTCAGTTACTCTAGTCCGAGGTAATCTAATTAAATTAAACAAAATCGGTCGAAATAGGGACTAAAACAGAAAACCATTACACTAAACCCCATGTACCGCAGGTTTGGGGGGCTTTGCCCCTGTACCCTGAATCGCTGACCGTGCAGCAAGACCCCATACTAAGTTGTTCGAAACGTCAGATTGTAGATTCAAGACATTACATTAGTGTTATTCCAAAAATATTACATTAGCATTTTTTGCGCGATATGACAAGATGGTTCGAGAACTTGAAAATCGTTGGAAAATATGAGCTTCTTTGGGAAAACTTGAGATCTTGTGGTCCTTCAATGGAGGAAATGGAAGAAAATGAAAGGGATAAGAGAGATGAGAGATGAGAAGGAATGGAAGTGGCGAGGAGGAAGCGAGGAAGAATAATAAGGGATGAAGGAGGGAATGGGGAAATGGAGAAGAAAGAGAAGGAAAATCTCGTATTTTTATACTAAATACAAGGAGATAAAGAAAAAATATGGCAACTTATAGCAAAACCCAAAATTATTTTATAGGAAATTCTTCCTTCTATCTAGGAAACTAGGTAAGCAACTTCCTCCATTTTGTGGGATATAGAACTTCTTAGGAAGTTGTACTTTTTAAGTTGTTGCCAACCAAATCATTGCTCATATCTTCTAAGAGGATCAAATTTCGATGTATATATATATGTCAAGGAAACAACTAAGTAGTTTGTAGTATCTTCATCCCCAAAAATTTAACCTAAAAATCAACAAAGTTAAATGAGGTGTCACAGACTCACAATTTTGAACTTTTTACACTAATTCAAATTGGGTGAATGGGGTTTGGTACTTTGGTTGGTTCGAGCAAGAGCACACACTAAATATTTGAGTTCTCTTAGTGAGAATTTGATAAACGATATCAACTTATGGAGCATCTAGATATTTTGGAAGAAGGGGTTGTATGATGGTAAAGACTCATTCATGTATGGCTTGTGCATTAATGACGAGTAATACCGTCTTCATATTGTTTTTGGTCGTCCATTTGTAGATTCATGTTTGTTGTTTGAGTTCTTTTGGCATTATTTAACGATTTGGATATTTCCGAAGGAATGGCGTCAATGCATTGTAAATAGCCTTTTTTGTCAAAGACAACCTTTTAAAAACCACTTTTTGCGAAAGACAACCTTTTAAAATTTTTTGGGCAACTTCAGACCTTAAATGTAAATTTTTTTGCTGGAAACAACCTTGGTCTATTTTCCGGCGTTGACTAGCCGAATTCCGGCGTTGACTCACATAAGTCAGTCACGTGAGTTGCACGTGACTCGTGTTTTGCTCCATTTGAACCCTTTCCCTCCTCCTTCACCCCTACTCACCTGAACCACCCTCGCCTCAGCCCTAGGCCCCTAGCCCTACCCGAGACCACCTGAACCACCCCACCCCCAACCACCCCACCTGAACCACCCCACATAATTTGTTTCTCTCTTCACCAAACCCCAAGCCCACCAACGTCAACCACACCACCTCCGCCACCAACATCGAAAACCATCAACCACCGTCTCTTTCTTCACCAAACCCCAAACCAACCTCCAACCATAGCACCACCACCAACATAGTCGAAACCCAAACCCCCCCTTCTCTCTCTCTCCCCTCTTCACAATCATGTCACTTGGTGGTGATGGTGCATTTTGGGTGGTTTTGGTTCGAAGATGATGGTGGTGGCAAATCGAATTGTGGGTTCGAATACGATAGTGGTGGCAGTTTGAATAGTGGGTTTGACTTTTGAAGGTGTTGTGGGTTTGAGTTTTCTGGGTGGAGTGGTGGTGGTTGTCGGTGGGGGCATGGCGAGGCATGACTAGCGAATGGTTTCGCCGGTGGTGCAGATGATGTAGGGTGGTGGTTATGGGTAACAATTAGGGAGAAATGGAGGGAAAAAGGTTGAAATGAAGCAAAATACGACTCAACGCCGGAATCCGGCTGGTCAACGTCGGGAAATAGACCAAGGTTGTTTCCAACAAAAAAAATTACATTTAAGGTCTGAAGTTGCCCAAAAAAATTTAAAAGGTTGTCTTTCGCAAAAAGTGGTTTTTAAAAGGTTGTCTCTGACAAAAAACTCTTGTAAATAAAATAACATAACTTTGTGCAACTTAGAGGACTGTATTAAGATATTGGAATGTCTGCTCATGACGAGCTTGTTGTATTAACGATAAATTAACCTAATTTACCCAACGTAAGATAGTATTGGGTTGAATCCATACGGAAGTAATAGGTTAAGCATCAATTGTTTGTTAATTGAAATGAGCTAAACCTATTTTCCGGTTTTAGAAATTCACGGAAACGAATAACTAAAGTCTAAATTAGTCGACTAAATAAACTAACAACTTAAATAAGATATAAGAGATACGGATCATGTAAAATTTAGAGCTTCAGGGAAATCTAAAACTTAAGAATGTGTTATATGTTCCGAAACTTGACTGTAATTTAATTTCAGTTCCTCAACTTCTTGAATCAGAAAAATTGTATAGCTCAGTTCACTAATACACTTTGTGTAATACAGGACCGCAGAACGAGGACGATGATTGGAGCGGGTAAGTGCAAGGATGGACTTTTCTTTTTCCAAGGTGTCCTAAAAGTGACGGTTATGGCAGTAGATGGCGACTCATCTATGGACTTATGGCATAAACGGATGGGTCATCCTTCTGAAAAGGTTTTACGTGCTTTGTCTTCTATTAGTACTACATTTAGATTTTTAAACTTATACATTTAGATTTATGGGGTTCGTATAAGACTAAATCCAATAGTGGTGCATCTTATTTTTTGACTATCGTAGATGATTTTTCCGAGGTGTATGGATTTATTTACTATCACATAAATTAAAAGTTCGAGTCTATGTTTCTAAATTTTGTGGCTATGGTGGATCGTCAATTTAATCATACCATTAAATGTGTCCTGAATGATAATGGAATTAAATTTAATTATGTGCGGCCTTATTTTGTGCAACACGATATAATCTTTGAAACTTCCTGTGTTAAAACCCCATAACAAAATGGTCGTGTCGAGCGAAAACACCATCATATCCTCAATGTTGCCCGTGCTCTTTGATTCTAAGCAAACTTACCTTTACAATTTTGGGGTGACTGTGTCTTAGCAGCGTGTCACCTTATCAATAGAACCCCTTATGTTGTGTTGAAGTATAAAACTCCTTTTGAATGTTTATATAATAAACCCCCTCCTTTGTCCCACTACTATTAAGGTGTTAATTTGCGTCTCCTTATTTACGTTGAACATCAAAAAAACCGATGCAGATACATAAATCGTGTCGGTTTCCTTTTGCATCCGACGCAAATTAACTTAAGCAAAAATCTAGAAGTGGCATTTGCGTCGAACCGAAGCTACGAAAACCGATGCAAATCATTGATTTACGTTAAATGGAGCTTTGTGTTCGATGCAGATAAGAGATGTGTGATTTACCTCAGTTGAAACACTGTGTTCGACGCAAGTCACCCATTTGCGTCGGATGAAACTTCTCGTTCGACGCAAATCAACAAGGCCATATAAAATATTTCGTCCAGGCTCCCAAAGCATTTCTCCCAAACCCAAAATCATTCGGCTGCTCTAACCCTCATTCACCTTCCACATCAGTACTTCTTCACAATCCATTTTCTCTCTCCTCGCAATTCCACCGCCATCAACAACCTCAGGGTTACTCTCTCTCTTCTCTAACATCCACCGCCGACAACCCTAGCAATCCTTTTTCTAGTGCATCGTTATCTCTTCGAGATTCGAACTTCCGAGCATTTAGAACACCTATGTACTCAGTGATCTTAGCCACCCTTTCTGGTGCGTCGTTTCCATTTCCAGGCAGAAGCTTCTTGGACATGGCATACGAGAAGATTTGGGAAAAGGTTTGATGATGAGGTGGAAGAGGTGAAACGGTTGTATTTGGTGTTTTGTTGGCACGATAGCATAATTTTGTTTTGGTGATGAAGATGGAGATCGAGTTAGTTGTTGGCTACATATTTCATAGCCACTCCCTAAGACTCCAAAGATGCAACAGATTTTAATGAGAAACTTCTGAGCGTCAGTTCAAGTTGCTTTTCAAGGAAAGAGTGTATGATTTCTTTGAAAATTCCGAACTTCCGAGCGTCAATTCAAGCTGTTTAAGATTTACTATTGTAAGTTGCAAGATGTAAACTTCGTAGGTCACATTTATATATTTTGAGCAAAAATTCGGAATTTGTTCTTTGGAAATTACTTATTGTTCTTTGGAAATTACTTTGTAGTTCACATTTATACATCATTAAAGTGCTTAATATTGTTAGAAGTTGTTGATATTTTGAGTATTTTGTATCCGGTTGTTATTAGTGTGATTATTGTTTGGGATTTTTGTTGCTTTTTTTTAATAAAAATATAACTGATTTGTGTCGGTTTGTGGAGCTTCAACCAACGCAAATCATCTAGACGTAAGTTAGCCTTCGCACAATTTGCGTTGGATCATAGTCTCCATAAGATGCAAATGCACCAATATTTGCGTCGAACACCTAACCAACGCAGATTACTTCTGGGTAATTTGCGTCTAAACCTCTAGCGTTGAACCCCGAACCGACGCAAATCGTTATTTCTCTATTAGTGTCCCATCTTTGTGTCTTTCGATGTTTGGCCTATGCCCATAATATTAAACATATTAGTGGTGATAAGTTCGCTAGTTGGAGTCAGAAGTGTGTGTTTATTGGTTATCCTTTCACTCAAAAAGGTTGGAAGCTTTATGTTATGGAGACTCATGAATTCTTTGTTTCACGCGATGTGAAGTTTCTTGAAAATCTTTTCCCCTTTGCTATGTCTCCGGCGACGGATGTTATCGTGGGGGTTGAAGGGGGGCATGTGGCTCAAATGGAGGATTGTATGGCGGTTGATATTGCGGTTGACCTCTTGGATAGGGGAGAACCCTGAGTCGACATGACGGTTGTGGATGTCGTGCCAATAAGGGATGTCGAGCCTTGGTTCGTGAGACCACAGATGCTACGAGGCGTGAGGGGGTAGTGGTGATATTGAGATGGGACGTGGAATGCGCATGAAGATTTCGAGCACGAAGTTGCGAGACTTCATTACTCATACTGTGGTGAAAAAGAAAAGTCTATCTGCGTGTTCATCTACTCATCCTCGTCCTTAGGTACTTCCTACCCCATTACCCATTATGTTACTTGTGAAAAAATTTCTGACAAATATTGCAGATTTCTAGCAGCAATCATTGCAGGGAACCCTCCTCAAAATTTAAGGAGGCTATGCAACATGAAGGATGGAGGAAATCCATGAGAGAAGAGATCAAAGCCCTTGAAGATCAAGGGACATGGGTGTTAAAACCTCTTCCTCCTGGCAAGAAAGCCTTAGGGAGTAAGTGGGTGTATACCCAAAAATATGATGAGCAAGGCAATCTTCGAGAGGTTAAAGGCTCGGATGGTTATTTTTGGTCATCAACGGGTAGAAGGTGTTGATTATAATGAAACTTTTGCCCGGTTGCCAAAATGACTACTTGTTCGTGCTTTCCTAGCCATTTCATTTGTTAAAAAGTGGGTGATTCATCAGATGAATGTCTACAATGTTTTCCTTCATGGTGATTTGCAGTTAGGAACAAAATAAAAACTTGGTGTGCAGGATGAAAATATCATTGTATGGTTTGAAGCATGCTCTCTGGTGGTGCTGGTTTACAAAGTTAGTTGCGGTACTTAAATCTTATGGGTTTAAGCAATCTTGCTCCGATTATTCATTATTTACATTCACTAGCAAGCATGTTCGGCTAAATGTCCTTATCTATGTAGATGAGATGATTATTGTAGGGAACGATTAGAAAGCTTTCTTTGAACTTCAAATCTTTTCTAGGTACATGATTTAAAATGAAAGATTTGGGAGCTTTGAAATATTTTCTTGGGTGAAAGTTGCTCGTAGTCCTGAGGGAATATTTATTAGTCAAAGAAAATATGCCTTAAATATTATTTATGAGACTGTATTATTTGGAGCTAAACCTGCAGAATTTCCTATGGAGCAGAATCATCAGCTTGCCATAGCTGATAGCCCTTTATTTGATTATCCTGAGCGCTATCGTCGCCTCATGGGACGATTGATATATTTGGCGGTGACTTGCCCGAGACTTGGCATATCTTTGTGCATATCTTATCCTAGCTTATGCAGGCACCGAAAGTGATGCATTAGGAAGCGGCACTTCTTGTGGTACGCTATTTGAAGAAAAATCTGTGACAAGGTATTTTGTTTCGTTCAGATAGTCATCTCTGCCTTGAGGGGTGGTGTGATTCTGATTGGACTAGTTGTCCTATTACTAGGCGTCCTCTGAGTGGATGGTTTGTAATGCTTGGCCATTCTCCAATTTCTTGGAAGACTAAAAAGCAATCTACAGTTTCTCGCTCCTCGGCAAAGGCAGAGTATCGTTCGATGGTTGCTATAGTTAGGGGTGTTCATGGGTGGTTAACTGTCCCGAAATGATATTTCAGTTCGGTAACCGGAAATATCGGTTTACAATTTTTTGAACCGTAACCGTTAAAACCGGTAACCGCCTAAGCGGTTAACCCGTTTTTCGGTGCGGTTTTCCGGTTAACCATTAACCGTTACTCAAGTTTTATTAATGTAATTTACTTAATTTATATATTATATTTTCACTTTTTCTTAACATAAATAATATAACATTAATACCATACTACATTACTACTCCACAAAGCTCAATACCAACATAAAAAAAATATTACTAACACACACTAAGTGTTGGAGGGAGCAAATAGTTAAGAGTTTATAGTTGAACCATCTTACAATAATTATTATTGGTTGTTCAGGCTTCAGACTTATTACATTAGACTTAATAAGGCCTTATATTATCATCCATAGCTAGCAAAGTCATAGGCAGTACAGCAAGCTACTGGCAATATGTTACATGTAGTTTGCTAGATGCCAAGAATCTTCAAATTAGTCTAACTTTCCATGAGACAGTGATTAATATGTCAATTTTTATAATTGGTTTTTTATAGAAATGTCAAATTACTTAATAACTTACTGCATTTTGTAAAAAACTACTAATTTAATTAAAATAATTATTATAAAAAATTGAATAATAATAAAATAAAATAAAAAATATCCGGTTATTCGGCTAACCGTTTTATAAAAAATCGTAACCGTAACAGTCCCGTTTAACTGTAATTTTTATTGGTTCGGTAACCGAACCGTTGAACCTCAATTTCTTCGGTACGGTTACCGCCCATTTTGACCGGTTTTTTCGGTTTCATTTTTTTGTGAACACCCCTAGCTATAGTTTGTGAATTGCAATGGCTCAAGCAATTACTTGGTGATCTTGGAGTTCAACAGCCTGTAGAGATGAGATTATATTGTGATAGTCTGCTTGTTGTACATTGCGAAGAATCCAGGTGTTTCATGAGCGCACTAAACACATTGAAGCACGTTGTCATTTTGTTCGAGATGCTATAAGCGAAGGAATTATTTCTCCTTCATATGGTCCTACGACATCACAACTAGCAGACATGTTTACTAAAGCCTTGGGCCGATCTTAGTTTGAGTTTTTGTTAAGCAAGTTGGACGTTCGAAATTTGCATGCTCCCACCTGAGGGGGTGTTAAGATAGAGATATTAATTTGTATTGATATTAGTTCATTTGTGTAGTTTATTGAGAGTAGAACTAAGAGTCTTTAGTCTTTAATCTTTATCTCTTATCTCTATCTTTTAGAACTCTTGAATTGTATATATATGGTTTGATTGATGAATGAAAGGGAGACAGAACAAATTTTTCACTCAATTGAAACTTATCAGTACGTAATTATAGACATACCTTTTACCCTTTCATTTATGAGTTCTTCAAGGTCTCCATCAGCAAGCTCGCGAAACTATTTTTTTTTTTTTTTTTTTGGTAATTAAGAATAAGATAAAACCAAAACAACCATACACTTAAAGTGAGCTCAATCAAAACTCACCAAAACTAACCTGGACATGCCCAGGGATTACAACCTTCCAAGCCAAAATTTCGAGTTGATTTGATACAGTTTTGAATTGGAAGTTTGAAGTTGGTATAAAGTAGCTGGAAACTATATCAGTTGGAGTAAAATGATAAGCGTGATCTCTAGGGATTAAATTTTTGTGTGAAATTTTAGCTCGAGTTCATAACATCTGGATATAGTTTGTGTCAAAATTTCACAGGATTTCAAGTTTTTTTTTGTCGAGACCCGCACAAAATTAAGGTGAACTTTGAAACCTTCGTTCTCCGAGCATACTTCGACTTTTTGGGAGTTTCTTGAGCCTAAACTATATTGTTCTCTGTTTAGTTTAACATGTTAAAAGTTTCATAAACAATCGAGTTGATTTGATATGGTTTTGAAGCGGATGTTTGAAGTTGGTATGAAATCTCTGGAAACTGGACCAGTTGGAGTGAAACGATAACTGCGATCTAATGGGATTGAATTTTTGTGCGAATTTTTAACTGAGTGCTTATATCATCTAGATATAGTTTTTGTCAAACTTTTCACGGGATTTAAAGTTTTTTTTCTTCGAGTTATAGAAATCCCTGGCCTTAAAAATATAATATGAGTAACCTCGCTTAAATCATACGAGTAACCTTTTTAAGTCATACAAGTAATGTCGTTCAATCTATTAGTAACCTCGTTTAATCTTATCACTAACCCTATAATTCATATTAGTAGTCTCGTTTATGTATAAGTAACCCCATTCAATCATACGAGTAGTAATCACATTTATTCAAACGAGTGGCCCCATTCATTCATAAGAGTAAATTGATTACTTTCTCATTTCATCGTTTAGTCATACATGTAATGTCGTTTAATCTATGAGTAACCTCGTTTAATCTTATGAATAACCTCGTTTAATCTTATGAGTAACCTTATTTATTTATATAAGTAACCTTATTTATTTATACGAGTAACCCCATTTAATCATACGAGTAACCCCATTTAATCATACGAGTAACCCTAACTGTTAAAAAAAGAAAGCACATTTATTCAAACGAGTAACTCCATCCATTCATAACAATGAATCAATCAGTTTCTCATATTTTTTGTTTAGTCATACAAGTAATGTCGTTTTTATCTTATGAGTAATCTCGTTTAATCTTATGAAAAACCCCATTTATTTATACAAGTAACCTCATTTATTTATATGAGTAACCTCGTTTTAATCATACGAGTAACTCCAATTGTTCAAAAAAGTAACCGCATTTATTCAAATGAGTAACATCATTCATTCATTAGATCGTTAAGTTGATTAGTTTCTCATTCATAAGAGTAAAGCGATTATTAACCCTATTCATTCAAGCGAGTAACCCCATTCATTCACAAAAGTAATCCTATTTATGTATACGAGTCACCTCATATAATTATACGACTTCGCTATTTAATCATTCGAGTAACCACAACTGTTCAAAAAAGTAACCCATTTTTTCATACGAGTAATCTCATTCGTTCATAAGAGTGAACTGATTAGTATTTCCTTTTGCTATCAATTTTATAAGAGTAACACCATAATATTGTTAAGAATAACCACATATTCGTAGAAGTAACTCCATTTGATCATAAGGGTCTGTGCACAATTGTCAACGTCAAAAGTCATATCTCACATCATACTCAATATCTTTGGGAGATTCAAGTTGGAGATGAAAGATTAGATAGATAACTTTCCAACGTCTGGTCAAAAGTTCGATTGCCATGGAAAATTGAGTGAGATATATTTTTTGGCCCCCCTTTGGGAAGCTCATGGTAAGATGAAAGGCCTCGCAGGATCGGAGCCTCTCGCGGGTTAATCCGGCTGCGGGTTTGCGGGCGGACACTTTGAGAGTGGGGGATGGTAAGGGAAACTCACTCCCAAAGTGTCCATAATGGGGATCGAACCCCGGCCTTGAGGTTGGAATGTTCTTTCCTTACCACTAGGTCAAACTTAGCTTAGTAATTGAGTGAGATATGACCTTTTAAAAAATAAGCTGACATGCTAATATACAAGTGTACAAGGCCACACCTATAGACGACTGAACTTTTTTAATATTATTATAAGCTACCACTTGCTGAATTCCAAACATTGACCTAATGGCTAATATTAGCATTTTGCACAAGTCAGAGGTGAGGTTATTAACGACGTGGACGAATATTTAACCTTCGTGAGCTTCTCCTCCCTCCCACTCAAGTCTCAACTACATAATCTGATTCAAAACCAAACTCAACTCTAGTAAATAGTAATGTCCTGAAAGTTGGAGAGATAGAGAGCACGCAAAGCAAAATACATAACAATGTCGAAGCTACTCTACTCAGTCTCAGTCTCAACTCCTCGTTTCCACACAATCCACCGCCATAGTCTTCATCTTCTTTCAACTTACTCTCTCTCTCCTCTTTTCTTTTCATCTTCTTCCTCCATCTCCTCTCCTCTTTCTCTCTCCCATTTTCTCTCTCCTGTCTCCTCTCCATCTCTCTCTCCTCTTTCCTCCATCTCCTTCTCTCTTATCTCGCGCAGAGATTTCTCCGTTCACGCTTTTGATTCCGATTCAAATTCTCGCTCTCCTTCTCAACTCGATTCTCAACCTAAGCTTCAAGAAGAAGATACCGGAAATGGCGGAGCTCCCAAACCCGAGGAATTTCCCAGCGGTGAGTCTCAGTTTAAAGAATTCGGCGCTTGGAAGAATTTTGTCGTTAAATGTCGTATGCTCGTCGCATTTCCTTGGCAAAGGGTTAAGAAGGGCAGTGTTTTGACTATGAAATTGCGTGGCCAGGTTTTTTACTGATTTTTTTTTTTATATAATTTGAATTTTGTTTGTTTATATTAGTAATGATTTTCGTACATGTTGATTGTGAGGTTTAGGTTTCTGATCAGTTGAAATCCCGGTTTTCTCAAGGACTATCTCTACCTCAAATTTGTGAGAATTTCATAAAGGCAGCTTATGATCCTCGGATTTCTGGAGTTTATCTTCATATTGAACCTTTGAATTGTGGATGGGGTAAAGTTGAGGAAATTCGAAGGCATATTTTGGATTTCCGAAAATCAGGTGAGCATTATATTATACGTGCCTTTGTCACTTGATGTTAGTGTGAGAATTGAGGAAGATAGAGACACACCATCTAAATTTTCTTAATATATGCTTGGTTTGACTAGATGCTTCACTATTTTAACTTTTTGCACTATTCACATACTCTACTTTGACTATATAAATCTACATATGTATAAAACTCAATGTTAGCATACAAAAATTGTTGAGTTTGTCTCGACTTATATTTTCAAAATATCTATTTTCTATAATTTTCTAGTAATGGATAGTTAGATATATTAATGGTCAAAGTTGCGTTGGCAAGTGTGCAAGTCAAAATAGAGCAACTATTTAAAAACGGAGAGTGTAGTCAAATGAATTTTAGTTTATACTTAGGCTGTCTTAGGATGTTTTTCATTAGGATGACTTTCTCTTTTAATATTCTTTTGCCCTTGGCAAGGCCAATTAAAGGTAAACTTAGAATAATGGATGAACTTTCAAAGTTTCAATGAAGTCATATCTCAATACAAGAGAAAAAAGATTAAAAAAGAAAAACGAGAGGACTGACTCGAGTAGAGCTGTAGAGCCAAAAGGAATATTGACCATAGAATTGAAGTAAGATGGACAGATACAAGCACAGCATTAGAATGAGGAAAAGCAATGACACGACATTAAAACTTGAATCTCATCGGATCATGCGATCAACTTCTCGAATCATTGAGCTAAAAATCAATCTCATTAGTCGTTGTATATAACTCGACGGGACATCAATTGAATCTCATAAGCTAATTGTCTGTTTCTTCATTCACCTGTTTTGCGATAAGAAGGTTACACTTTCCTCTGTTTCTTTATTCAAATGTTGATGTGAATTAATGCACATAGTTTGAAGAAATAACTCTACATCAAGACAGAATTCAACTGTTGTAGGATAAACGGATTAAAGTTTTTTTTAATAGTGATGTGGAAGAGACGCACAATTAAATTCATCTCATCTCAGCTTTTATAATGTGGTACATTTGTATATTGTCATAATTTGCATCTTTATGCACTTCAATCCTTGCACTCACAAGAACCTAGGCAAAGTCGATTAGGATGTTCCAAATAAGGTAACATCACTCATTTTAGGTTTTAGTGACCCATAAATAGCTCCAATTTTCATGTGATCATTACTACAAATTACCATGGCTGTTAATTTCCCGGTAGAGTGAAAATGTTCCAACAACATCCAAAATTCAATGAGGGTATATCCTAGAAAACCATAATTTAACCAATTAACCACATTGGAGTGGTTGTTTTTACCTTGTACTTCGTGGTGATTATCTTATTTTTAACCAACTAGTACTCCTCCCCCACTAGCCTTCCATTTTCTATGCGTATATTTAGATTTTGGATAGTAGCAATGAATGATTTGACATTATTTAATTGTTCTTAAGCCCTACATTGGAGGTAGGGGGATATGAGTTGGTTTAGAATATGTGCTTGAAGGTTTTTATTTGGAACTTTGTAGAAGAAAAATGGGGTTATGAGGAAATAAAGTTGAAAGGAGATATATTTGTAAAACATGTTAAGGGGAGTATGACTTGTCTTGTTGGAATTTAGAAAGTGGTTCTTCATTGAATTTGATTCTGAATGAAATTGCTTGCGACATTGGATTGGATTTATAAAAAAACTACTTGAGAGGTCATTGAATTTGAATTGTCGTGTGACAGGCTAAAGTTGTATAACCTAATACTAAAAAATAACCTAAAGTCCACTAACTGGGTAGTCAAGGAAGTCAGTCCACAGGGAGATAACTATACTATCACGTCTGAACTTTAATATTAAACTAACTAAATTACATAAAATGAGTTGGTTTACTAAACTAATTGCAAATAATCAAATCACAAATATCAGATAAGGGAGAGACTAGGGAAAAGGTTTACTATGTATGCAATTCAGGATCTCAGGAATGATTAGGAGAAACTCAATAAATCAATTTGAATAGGGCTAATGTAATTTCTCTCTAACATTACCTCCCTCGAAGCTCACTAAGCTTTCTCGCATGGTCATAGATTGCTAAGCTTACTATTAAGAGCCTATACAAAATCTTATGTTTGGCCTATAACTTTGTAATGGAATAATAATCAGACAAATTTGACCGAACTTGCACATTAACATAAATAACTCAATAATAAGAATCAAACGGATTAACAAAGTAAACAATAATTCATTTAATCCCTCATATGCATACATAGATCCCCAAATCCCTAGAAATTAAACTACTCACTCATAATTGGGGAAAACATAATCATAGTTTAATAAACAAGCATCATGAACTAGTAATGGATAATAGACAAGAGAAGAGAAAAATTACCAATTGAAGCTTGAAATCAATTACTTCTATTAAGAGCTTCAATGTACTTGAGAATGAAAGTAAGCTATAAAACTAAAACTATGATTCTTGAGAGAATAAAAGTACTTGGAAGACCTACCACTTCCATCCTCATGGAAAGTGGGGTAAGTGGTGAAAATTTTATGCAGGTGATGGGCAAAATAGTAGACAAGATCAAAATCCATTTTCAGCTTATCATGTCACAGATAAGTGCCTAAAGCAATGAACTCCTCAGTATGAGTGGTGTTAGACTCCCACCTCCCAAAAATAGTACCTCTAAAAGATTTTGGAGAAACCGAATACTAGGATGATGAACAGTTTTGATTTGCAAGTGTTGACAATTGGGGGTCTAAAATTCAGTTAAAGCTTGCAAAAAAAGCCGTAACTGCAAGTTGTAGGTTTCGTCCTTTCCCCGAACAGTCATGCCAAAAATTTGTGCAAATTACCGAAGGGTCAATTGGCGGTCTGTGTTAGCAATCTGGAAATAGAGTACAAGGTCATGGGATGCATGCTTACGATTTTCAAAGGAACTCAAAAATTCAAGTGTTAAATCAGTATAAGTTCCATGATACATTGAGAAAAAACCACCCATGCCTAGTCCCACAAATAAAGTGCGCGTAATCTCAGTAATACCCAACGCATGCAATAGATCACGACTAACAAATCGTGTAGGAACAATCATTCGATATTTAAGTTTTTGAGAACACACCTTTTGTTCCTCATATTTGAAGATGACATAGGGGTAGGTAGGATCAACTTCAACTACGGGAAAACCATTCCCACGTGCACCACGACCTCTATGAGTAGGGATGCAACTGGGGCGGGGCGGAGCGGATTTTGGCATTCTCATCCCCATCCCCACCTCACTTTTTCATCCCCATCCCCATCCCCATCCCCGCGGTGGGTCCGGAACTCATCCCCATCCCCGCCCCACCATGTGCACAATTAAAACCATCCCCGCCCCATCACCCACTTGCGTATCCATCCCCACCAAATCCCCACCAAATCCCCACCTTCCCCGCCCCACCATCCACTTAATCCTCATTTGAAACTCACTAAATAATACTCATATACCATATATAATTTCAAATACTAATAACAAAAAATATATACAGCTAGAAAAATTATTAAAGAGTGTTATAGACTTGTAATTTGTTGAAAAATTAATATTTTAAGTGGGTAAGATGTAGGGTGAGTGGGGATGGGGTGGAGCGGGGCGGGGATGGGGCGGGGACGACTTAAAATCCACCCCCGCCCCATCACCCATGGCGGGTATAACTTTCATCCCCATCCCCGCCCCACTACCCACCAAACTAGGATCCATCCCTGCCCCATTGGGGCGGGGATGGGGCGGGTCTCCTACTTGACCCGCCCCACTTGCATCCCTATCTATGAGCAGTCATGGGAGAGTAAGATGTACCCTGCAATACAACAATGGTGGACAAAATTAGAACTCAAGGAAACTAAATCCTCCAACATGCCACAATTATGGTTAGAAACTTCAATTACAAGCCCAAAAGACCAAGAATCATCACAAATTCAAACCTTAACACAAAAACCAAACAAGGAAGGAGAGAGAAAGTGAGAGATTTAGGTGAGGAAAAGGGTGATTGGGGTGGGAAAAGTGAAAAGGATGGATGGGAGGTCAAAAATTATGGAAAAAGATGGGAATTTAGGTGGAATCAGTGAGTTAATGATGTGAATCTAAAAACACATTCCAAGTGATGGATGATGATTCTAAACTCAAAGTAACAAGAACACTCACAAAAACACTTTTAAACACGGGAAACAAGGATAGTGACCAAATCACAAGAACACACTTAATGATTTGGGGTTTTAGGCCAGAGATAAGACTCACTCAATTTCTCCTAAGCTTATCACTCAAGACAAACTCAAAGTAAAATTCCTTGTTGTGTGTCGAAGCTTTGTCCTCAATGAGTATCTCTCCATAGGGGGATTGTGCATGCTGAATATCTATTGGTGGTCCTGGTTTCTCAAGCCATGAAATTTTGTTTCTTGTTTCCTTCTTTTCTTGTTTCCTTCTCTGTAAAGTTGCTCCATCTAGCTTTGCTTTTATTTTGAAGGAAAAGTGGCTTTTGAAAGGAATGTGTTACTATGCATGTCCACAGCCTTGTAAAAACTGTCATTGACATACCTTTTTTTTAGTGTCTCTACATCTGAGATGGATTTGTGTAGGACGCTCAACTAATTATCTTGTGTTCTCTACCCTAGTTTCTGGTAGTTTTTCTTCTAGCAAAGCAAATATGATTTAAGACTTTTGCTTCCAGAATATGTGGCTAGATGTGCTCTTTGGACCATCAAGAGTTCTTTGTTTCATGGAGTTGGCTTCTCCTCTCTGATAGTTATGTTTCATTGCGGCTACTTCCTCCGTATTTTTTCTATCAACATTGAACATTGATACACTTTTTAATGAAGCTACATAAGGAGTAAAGAGATAAAAATGAGGGACCCATGTGATAGAAGAGAGATTGAGAGAATATCCAAAATTAGTAATGTTGCAAATAATATAGAACTTTCTTATATGAGAATCGTTGCTATAGTGTATTTTTGCTAGCTTTACGACTTTTCCCATTGTTTATGTTGTCCATTTAAGACTTGTGGTACCTAGATGGCCCAAATATTTGTTAATGGAGTAAAGTGATTTGGTTTCATGATGTAATTCATCCAGCATGAGATGGCTTGGACCCACTTTCTGCCTTCCGGAATGGTCAAAGTGGTAGTTGATAGGTTTACTTTGAGCCTTTTATGTTTGGAAATGTATTCTTTTGTATTAGTTGGTCCAGCTTGTATCTGTACTCTGTAGTCTTTTGGATGTAGAGCGACATTGATACAAGAGGTGTTTCATCTTCTTTTCTATTATACTGCTCTGCTTTATGTTTACATAATTGGTCTTGCTTTTAAATATGTGCTCATCCTCATTCTTTCTATCAATGATGATCAGTCATGTTTATCTATCGGTTGCTTGTGCAGGAAAGTTTGTTGTGGGTTATCTTCCAGTGTGCGGAGAGAAAGAATACTATCTGGCTTGTGCATGTGAAGAGGTATATGCACCTCCAAGTGCTTATTTTCGCCTGTATGGTTTGACTGTTCAAGCATCATTTCTGGGAGGTATGTTTTTGCTGTCGTGGTTTCCCTATCTGTGCTCTAGTTTTGCAATGGTTATTTTTTTGGGCAGATCTTGTTCTAGCAGAGTTCAGATATGATTCCTTCATCCTGCTGAAGATAAAAAATAGTGTCACATCTCTTGTTTCAGTTCTTTTATTTTTCTGAGGGCGTATTGACAGAGATATAATCCGTCAATTGCAGCTCTTCTTTATAGATTTTTTTCAGGATTTATATTGTGGATCGTTCTTTTCCATCTACTCATGTTTTCTCTAGCAATGACAATTTAACCTCTGCATTCAGGTATCTTTGAGAAAGTGGGAATTGAACCCCAGGTTGAGAGAATTGGCAAGTTCAAAAGTGCTGGAGACCAGCTTACACGCAAGTCTATTTCTGAAGAAAATCGAGACATGCTGACTACATTGCTTGACAATATCTATGGGAATTGGCTTGATACAATTTCTGCTGCTAAAGGTGCTTTGCTGTTGTCTGCTCGCACTTGATTATAAAAGCATCATTATCATGGTCTGACATGACATAAAATGCTTTACAGTTTCTGTGCTGAAACTTCTGTACAGGGAAAAGCAAAGATGAGGTTGAGAAGTTCATCAATGAAGGAGTGTACCAAATTCAAAGGCTTAAAGATGAAGGATGGATAACAAATATTAATTATGATGATGAGGTAGGAAAGCAACTCCTGGTTTATTTTTCAAAGACCTTATTTTTTAGCTCTCCAAAATTAAAAAGCCTACTTCAATGTGTTGGCATACAGTTCATCTTAATACTTTGATATCATCTGCTATGCACCCACACCCACTCAATCCTCCCATCAGGTTTACTTATGCTAGAAGACAACCCAAAAAGGTTATTGCTAGCGAAGGTGGGTAAAAGATGCCCTGACATCTGCCAGGATAATCAAGGATTGTCAGAAAATCAGCAGTAGAGAGAGAAAGAGAAAATAGCAGTAGATAAAGGGGAGCGTTTGTGAAAGTTAGGCATTCAGAAAATTGATAGTATTTGCATCATTGTAAGGGAGAGCCCCAGCCTCTCATACGCTGGAGAACTTGTTCTTGTTACATTAATTAATCAATACAACAAATTACTTGCCCTATCTAGTATTCATCTCTTCTGATTCTCTTTTTCTTGTTCATTTATCTACTGCAAGGCTGCTGCTTTATTTCTGTTATTGAGTTTCACCATTATTTAGTTGAGTTGCTGTTGCTCTCAACCCAGTTTATAACATCATCATACAATTTTTTTTACGTGTCAAGCATCATTCCGTTCCTTATCACAAATGACAACCTAGTCATGTACTCGTGTTCATGCAGGTAATTTCAATGTTGAAAGAAAGGCTGGGGATTCAGAAAGAAAAGAAACTCCCAATGGTTGATTACAGGTAGTCGAATTATAACAACTTTTTCTCCATTTGTTTGCTTTTTGAAAAGGAAAATGTTTTATACATATGCACCCGTGTCATACTTTTTAGAAGGTACCAGTTTTGCTTTGACATGGAAATATTATGAGCTTGTAACTGGGTGAACATGGGCTCTCTTTGATGTCCTAAAGTGACCCTGATGATGCCTCATGTTTCTAGTTTTAGATATGATGAAAGAAAGGAATTTCTCATATGTGGCAATTGTATATCCCTGATAAATTGATGATGGTCTAACAGTAAAAACATGTTTTATGATAAATTATGTCATCCAGTCTTTTTCTTTTTTTGAATCAATATATATTGCTTATTATTATTTTTAAAAATTATTCGATTTCTCGCTCTCGTATGCATCTCCAATGGAATTTTAGGTGTCCAATTACCATTTTGCTGTAAGTATAAATAATAAAAAGTGTCATTGATTATGAATCGGTCAAGTTTGTGTCAATGGTTGCAAAAAGTTGAATTCTACTTGTCTCAGTTGATAGTAAAACTAGCTGTTGAGATCAATCTTGTGCTCATCGATGGATGATTGGCTGTAGAAGAGGAATGTATTAGCTTAATGCTAAACTCAGTGTTATCTATGTTTATCTGTAATGCATGACTTTTCTGAAAGTCAAGTGGTTTTTTCTGGATTATTACCTGTCAAGAAAGTTAATTACTGTCGAAATGCCTAGTGATCTCTCTTGCCTAAGATGTCTGGAATGACAGTTTGTGACAATCCTTCCATTACAGGCGATACTCTAGGGTAAATAGATGGACCCTTGGATTATCTGGTGGTAAAGATAGGATAGCTGTCATTAGAGCCTCTGGAAGCATTAGTCGTGTTCGTGGTCCACTGAGTTCGCCTTCGTCAGGCATAGTTGCAGAACAGCTAATTGAGAAAATACGCAGTGTAAAAGGTATGTCTTTTTGCTTTGTTGACCTACATCAAGTATACGTAATTGATTTATTTATTACTTTATCTATATGGTTTTTGCATGAATTGGATATGGATATCTTTCCTTAGGATAAATATTAAGTTCTACCCATAAATATGTTTTCCCTTTTGACAAGTTAGTTGGAGTAAATGTCTAGGTGGCAAGATGGACTGAACATAGCCTAACTTGGTTTTTATAATGGCCGTATCATTAGTAGTCTCACGAAGTCCTCAAAGTTTTAGTTGCCGTTTGCTTAAAATTTACCAGTTTTTGTTATTGATTCAACGTTCAAGTTCCTCTCCAGAATCGAAAAGGTACAAAGCTGCTATCATTCGAATTGACAGCCCTGGAGGTGATGCTCTTGCCTCTGATCTGTAAGTGTATCCTATTGTCACATAAAGTTGAATGCGTCATTATATTTTAAATCACTTTCTTCTTGCTATTGGGTTCATACCTCTATGTAGCAGTTCACCTAATATTTTAATGAATTTAATCCCCTAGTTTTATTGATATCGTCTTGCAATATCCTAGAAACCGGGGTTGGTTCACTACAATTTTCTTGTAAATGGATGCACACTTGGCTTGATGGACAAAGTATTTTGCTGCAATTTGTACTGTGATGAAAGAGGTAGTGATGAAACTAATCATATTGCCTAGGAAGTTGGCACTCTGCTGCTGCTTTCGCTCATGACATTCAACATCGCTTGCTTTCTCCCAATAGACACATTGGCAGGTTGAAAACATTAACAGATGATTTCAGTGGTTCTTGGAATATTGATGAATAGTTCTGGCTTGTATAATATAGCGCTACATCATGAGCATTGTACTTTAGTGAAAACCAGTGGTAACTTGATGCTTCTGGTATATTGCCAAAGCCAAGTTTATAGGTCTGCTACTCCTGTAGATTTTCATGGGTGTGTTGGAGATAATATTTTGTCCGCCTTGTCTTTTCTTAGCTCATTGAAATATTTTTGGAAGCTTTGGGTTCATGTGGAGTTTGATAACCCTTTGTCTGGCTAAAATTGACTGATTGGCTGGCGTCCCAAGTAAAAAAAAAAAAAAAAACCACACCTTATACCTCCATCCTTGTTTCATTGCCTTTCACGAGAGTTGTTGTCACCTTGGTTTTGCCAGAAGCTTGTGCTTTCGGATTGTTCATAAGACCACAGCGTTCGATTGGCTGGTGGCAGGGGATCCATTATTGGTCTCATGACAATGAGAGCACAAGCAAAAATAGGGGAAAGAATAAAGTGAAGTTGCTATGGAATTCAATCAAGGCTATCTTATACATAAAGGGTGTTCTATGAAGTATATTAAACTTTCCCATAAAAATACGTTGTATGCCATGTGCTTTGAGATCACACAACATCTGATGTAGACCATTATATTATTGTATCAGCTGTTATTGTCCATTTCTAAATTAATGAAGAAGTTATGCATATGGATGCAATTGAAATTTTCTTAATGTCACTACAAATGTTTACTCCCTTTTTTCCAAAACATCCTCCTAGACTTTGGCATATTAATTAAGTATATTACTATGTGAACAGAAGGACTTCTTGCAGCTCCGAATTTGAAACACACATTTTTGAAGTGATTGAATATTTTGCTTCCTGAATTTGGAAACGACAATGAATGTTTTATATCTATTCAATATGATAATGTGCAAGTTGAACTCGTAATTTCTTCACAAAAGAACAAGATAAGAAAATAAAAGGAAAATTTTGAAGAATGATCTAATAAGTAGATTCTGAAACTCTTAATTACAATGATAAAGTGCATTATTTGATTTATCAATTCATACTATGATTGTTGGAAATGCAACGTAACATCTGCAACATGCTTCTTCTTTGGCACTGCAACCTATAAAAATATCATGACCTCAACTGTGATGTATTACTTGTGGAAGGAGGCCCAGAAAATAATTATTTATCAATTTTGTTCAGGATGTGGAGGGAAATCAGACTTTTGGCTGCCGAAAAACCTGTTATTGCATCTATGGCTGATGTTGCAGCTAGTGGAGGATATTACATGGCAATGGGGACGGGGACTATAATTGCAGAAAATCTTACATTGACTGGTTCTATAGGAGTTGTCACAGGTGAAACTCTTCCACACTGTGTCTCATCAATAGGTTTCAGTAAATCATCTCTGCAGTGTGCAAGGCTGCAAATTGCCCCCATCCACTTGCCTTCAGCATCTTACTTTCAATGGGCTGAAGTTTAGAGATAGACTTGAATTAGGGAAAAACAGTTCTATTGATATGACTCCAATTAGTATTTGGAACAGCCCTAAGTAGAAATGAGGCATGTAAAGTAACATATCCTACTTCTGATGGGGTGATGTGGCTTTTCAACCTTTCCTTTCTTCTGCTACGGACCTTCTTTTTGCTTCACAATATAGTAGCGTATGAAAGGTCAGAATGCTGGGATTTTGAACTAATTCTCTTTAATGAAGCCCATATTCTAAGACGAACTTTTCTTTGGTAAATCAGAGTTTCTGCCTTTTCAAGTTATGGATATATTTCCGGGTCTTTTGCAAGTCTTGTATGTTTTTAGGTATTTCTCTTATAAGATTTCTGTTAAGGAAATTATGTTTTTAGATTAAACCTTTCTTCTTCCTTTGCTGGGTTCTTGACTCTTATATATATATATATATATATATATATATATATATATATATATATATATATATATATATATATATATATAGGTATTTTTGCTCGAAGATTTCTGGAAAGGATAATTTTACTAATGTCCATGTTCCGTGTAAAAAGAACCCCATACACAAGGCACTGCTTGATAGCAGTTGTTTGTGAAAGGGCTGTCAAATCTGCGCAGCTTTACCTTAATTTCTTGAAATGGCAGTTTTTCTGATTTTGAACCAGAGTTTTGTCTCAGCAGGAGAACCTTACAATTGCACCAAGTCTCACCCTTCAACTTCTTCTTCTGCTCGTACTATATTTCATAAGCTGCAGGATCTACATTTACTGCATAAGTTATGCAATTTTTCTGTCCTCATCTAATTTTGTGTACAACTGAAAAGGCTGTAATGATCATTTGGCTATTCATTGGTTAGGCTTGCGAGGTGCAGTCATCTAGAAGCTGTCTAACGTTCTGCAATAAGTTCTCCATGCTTATACTTCTTTGTTTCCTGATGTTAAAGGATGAGCTTTGAACTGTACTTGCTTTTGTGCTCCCAAATGAAATGTTAATTGTCTACTGGTTTACGGAGTTTTGTCTTCTTGTGTTTGTTTCTTTAGACAGATTTCTTCACAGCTTGTCTATAATTGGTCATCTAAAAAGAAAACATCGAAATCATTATGTTCTTGTTTGTAGATGACTTAGTTTGACCTGAATTTCCCATGCATTGATTGGAACAGTTCGCTGTTTGAGTTTCTAGATGCTAGAAGTCATAGCGCACTTGAAAATTACTCAAGGTGTCAACTGTAATGTGATGCATCTGTTAATGTAGTTGTGTTTGACCGTAGGTAAGTTTAATTTGGGTAAGCTGTATGAAAAGATTGGTTTCAATAAGGAGATTATATCAAGGGGAAAGTTTGCTGAGCTCACTGCTGCAGAACAGCGATCTTTCAGGTGAAAGTTCTTTTGTGCGTGTTTGCTTGATATTATTGAAGTGGTACCTGTCCTATTTCATTGATAAATATGTAGGCTAAAGCATGGCAATTCTACTGTGTGAAGTTCTGAGTGGCTAACATCTGCATATTACAGGAACTAGCTTGTCCTGCACTGCATCCGTCTTAACATGATTTAAGCAGACAGCAGCCCTATACAACTTTCTATGCTGTAACAAGTTTTGTAGTTAAATAATGATCATTTTGCATGGAAGAAAACGTGCAATCTGTCAGAGTTGCAAATGTATAGAGTTTTATGTATGCTCTGTGGGCTATGTTAAAACTCTTTCCAATTCTGATCTTTAACTTTGACCATCTATCTATGCATAGTTCAGATTTCAAAATATGGAAAAATTTGTTATTAGATGTTAAAGTTAGTCAATTCTTTAGGGAGGATATATAGTAAATTATGTTTAGAGTTAACATCATATGGCATCAAAGAACAAACTAGAGCATATAGAGTGCAATATTGGGAACAACACCTCTTGAAGTCTTTCTCTGTCAGCCGTTTTACTTCCCTCTTCCCCCAACCCCCTCTGTTGGGATTTGCTCCTTGTTCTAAAAGCAATTTCTGCTGTAGGCCGGAAGAAGCAGAGCTTTTCGCCAAGTCTGCTCAGTATGCGTATGCACAATTTCGAGATAAAGCAGCCTATTCAAGATCAATGCCTGTACTTTTACTACTATCAACCTTTCCTTTGTTTTTTACCCCTTTTTCATAAACTATCTTATTTTTACACTCTATGTAGGGATTAATGGTTAAATTTCGCATCTGTATGTAGGTAGAAAAGATGGAAGAGAGTGCACAAGGAAGAGTCTGGACTGGTGGCGATGCAGCTTCTCGAGGACTTGTTGATGCTATTGGTGGAATGGACCGTGCTGTCGCCATAGCAAAGCAAAAGGCTAATATTCCTCAAGAGCAACCGGTATTTCCTTTTAATTTCACGGCTTATATTTGGTATTTTTCTGCTTGCATCTTTTTCTTTCTATTTTGCTCTGGTTTAGCATATCAACCTTTTTATCAGCAGAATCTTTGTTATTGTATTGAAAATATATTAGTAATTAGTTTGTCATTTTCTTTATATTGCACCTGTAGGATAGGAATACTTGGATTTTAAATTGATGTGCTAATAATAAGACCTATACGTTGAGGGAACAAATCTTTATGTGTCCGTGGCTGTTTTTTTCCCTTGGAATGCAATAGCTAGCTACTTCCCAAGTTAATTCTCCGTGCCAAATTCCTACAATAAGCATCTTACTTTTGTTTTGGGGATCCGGGCCATTTGTAGAAACACAAAAAATTAGAAGAGAATTTTTGTTGAAGATTTGGTTGTATCTCATATAGCAAGTTTGGTAGACCAGTGGTCCTAGTTGTAGTTCGGCAGCATATCCATCATGCTCACCGAAGCAAGTGATACAGATTCTGTCATAAACTGAATCATAACAAACAGTTTTGACATTTGGATTTCTTCAACCCCCCCTTTCCTTCAACCCCCCCCCCGCAAGATAAAAGATTCAAAGGCCTTCATGTTTGGTTTAGTTCATGTAAAGGAAAGGAAATGAATCCGAATAGACTGAAGCAATTGTTACAATAATCTTTACCTTTATAAGGTGTTTGTTTTCACTATGGAAATTAAACACTTGTTAGTGTTTAATTGAAGAGGATAACTTAATGTGTTACAATAGGGGTGAGGGTAATAATTGGGTGAAATAGTTATACTCAAGTAACAAAAACCATTACCCCAAGTCCCCAGCCATCATACAAACAAGGGAAACGGTTTCTTGTTTTCGTTTCCAACACCCAAAAATCTTATACCACATGCGTGCTCGAAGTATTACTAGTTTCATAATTTAAGGAAGCCTCAACCCTATTGCTCTATTTACTAGTATATAGAACGATTAAATGCCAGAATACTGACACATAATCGTTCTATTTACTTGTGCCCGTCTCAGATTTATTGCTTAACATAATGCAGGTGACACTTGTTGAAGTGTCAAGATCGTCCCCCTTCGTTGCCTGAGATTCTAAGTGGCATAGGGAGTACTCTGGTTGGGGTGGACAGGACTCTGAAAGTACTACTTCAGGAGTTAACATCTGTGGAGGGAGTCCAGGCAAGGATGGATGGGATCATCTTCGAGAAACTGGATGAATCATCTATTGGCAATCCTATCATAAACATACTGAAGGATTATCTAGGTTCTCTGTGAAGATAATGAAGCACCTTCATATACACTCATTTTTCACGATTCGTGCACATATTTCTCATTTTTTGTGTGGGCCTTTGCCTAGAGAGAGTAGCTGCATATTGTGCATTTCATATACAGAGTGAACTCAAGGATTAGCTGCATCCTTTGATACAAGTGTTACATTAAATCATGTATATGAGAAAAGAATTGTCATTTTACCTGCCATAGCAAATCAAATGAATAGATATACAGGCAGCTTCTGGAAAACAGTGTAAGTTCTTACTGTAACAATATTTACATGCCTGTATTGAGGCTATATACACATTTTCTTTGGTTACAAGGACTCCTTTAGACTACTCTCTCTCGGGGCCAACTTCAACATTACCGCCAACTGCGCCCCCCTTGATGAGTGTTGAACCCACGGCCTGGGTGTGGGAAATAGGCACGCTTAATGCTACACTGCGTCTCCAAGCTCAGGCTATATACACATATATATGAATATAATGTGTTATCAGATATATACCCCCGTTAGGTTGCATTACGCTATCTCAGTGCAAACTCCATAAAATATTGCAACAGCTTTACACACAAATGTTTCCTGGGTGGTGAACCTCACGGACTCGTGGGTGTATAAAGTTTGATATTTGCGTTCCCATCCATGCTAAGTATTAAGTTTTTGTTAAAAAAAAAAAAAAAAAAGAGCTTGTCAAGGTGCATATAAGAGCCTTTATGGAGTGAATTTATCTATTGTCTTGTAGTATAATAAAAAAATTCAAGCAAACTAACTGGGTATGATGGTAGTATCATTTTGGATGTTCTTGTTTGTTCTTTTTATTTTTTATTTTGGGGAATCACCAGGTACTGTAGTTTTGGATATCCTTGTTATTCTTTTATTACATTCTTGTCTGATTGTTTATGTAAATTTCTTTTGCTACTTTGAATTTATCTTCACGTACACTAGCACTCCTGCAGTCCTACTACAAAGCATTGTTTGATCTAGTGGTATTTTGGGGGTAAGAATTTCGGGAACAACCGAACAATAATAATATAGGTTATCAAGATTCTCTGACAACTATGAATTTTCCCTTTATTTTGGTGCCTTTACTAGGCCTAATACTAGGATGAGAAGTGTGAGCATGGTCGAGGTGGTGAACGGGTGGTGAACGGTATTCATAGTTGGGACATGTGTTTTCCGATTTCACAACCCGGAGGTGTGTTCGAAAGCTCAAAATGTTTAGCTCTCTATTTATCTTGGCATTGATTTTAATGATCCTTGCCTTGACAAATTCAAATCTGAAGGCGGCACCCCAGTTGCATCTGGTGGTTTTCAGCACGCCCACTCAAATGCGTTTCTCCTACCTAGCGGAGAAACCTGAACTACTCTCGAGATAGAGTAATGAGTCACCCATGAACGTTACTCTGTAAAAGATCATGAGCCTAGAATCCCAAGCGACAGAATATCGTTGGGGTTGCTCATGCGGCAAGATGCGAAGCTCGCCAATGGTTGTTCGTTGTTCGGATCGTGAACGACATTCGCTTCTCCTGCTACTTCCATCAGCCATTAGAGTTTTGACTCCACCATCACAATTGTTGACCAGCGACGCCCTCCTTAACATGTGACTATCTATCTGTTGTACTTGTTTTTGTTTTTTATGGTGTGTAAGAGCTAATAAAGCTCTTTAGGTTTGTTTACTTTGTTTTATGTTTGGTTTTATTAGCATTAGGCTATACTTCCTTATTTAATCAATGCAAGTTTTCTCGTTGTCAAAAAAAAAAAAAAAAATTGCCGCAATTGCAATGCTTCTTTATTTCTTTATGCTTATCCTCAATTCCCAAGGAATCTTATAAATATAGGTGGGAATGAGATGGGATGATCCGCACGTTGTCCGGTACGATGCTTTTCATACCACACCAAAAAGAATTTTAAGACTCCTACATTTAAGATTGAATTTTGTTTACATCTAGGTTGCATACAGACGATTAAACGAATATTGACTTGGAAACGAAAATGATTTAAACCTAGTAAAACTCTACCTCGAAAACACAAATACGTCAAATGATAGTAATAAAAAAAATTAATAATCTCTATCAATTTACTAAATAAATGTATATATTTTCCTCTAATATCCAAATTTCTCTCATTTCACTGAACTTTATATAAATGAAACATTGCTCGTGAATTTTTTTTCTCTTCCTTCTCACCTAACATTTTTATTATCAAAATTTACACTTCATTCGTATATTTAAGCTATAGAAAATTTTGTGTTTAAAATATATCGTAAAAGTGTCTAAAAAGATTAAGAAAATATTGCACATTATTAAAGTGTTAGACTACGTGTCGGATATGTAATACGCTACAACGACAAGTCAAGGAATGATAACCCCTAATAGAAAGGGGGAAACTTGCTCTCTAACAATACATATGAAAAGTAAAATCACTACTTAAAGTAGCGATTCATTAAAAAGGTAGCATTTTTATCTTTCAGGTATGTTATGACTTGTGAGATATCATTATCATTTGTGCCTTCATTATTCATACAAACCAATGAAAGTGTGTATTGTGTAATGATTATAGTTAATTTTAGGAATTTTTTTATTACTTGCAATGTTGACATTTTTGGCAACAAATTCTCTCTTTCTCTCTCCTAACACAAGAGTTTTTTTTCTCTATCACTCTCCTCTACTTGGTCCTGGTGCAAATTTAAATGTTACGAGTATTAAAAAATGGAGGAAGTATATATAATTATAAAGCGGCGAAAGTAGCAGGTTAAATTTTTAAAAATAGTATATAAGAAACCAACATATTACTAACAATTATTATCTATATTTATTAGGACAATGATTCTTTTGTTTTAATTTACTACTTTTGAAAATTAATATACATATTCATGATATAATTTTTTTGTAGGTAACATGAATATCCCTTACAAGTGGGGAGAAGTTGCGGTTCCCAAATCAATGTAATAATTAAGGTGTAACCCACTAAATATTTTTATGGATCCGTCTCGTCCCACATTGCAAGGGACAAGTATTATCACAAGAGTGGAAGGATCGCTTCCAACCAAGTTAACCAACCTTGATGGCTTGATTCTTAGTTTTGTTATTCATAGCCCTAAGGGCTATGCATAAAAATTAACAAATGAGTGTAATAAATGTGAGATACAAATTGAAAATTGAAATACACATTTATTATATGAAAAAATTCTATTGAAAAGTTTCATATAATAAATATGTACTTCACTTTCAATTAAATCTTTCCTATGATAAATGTGTATTTCACTTTTCAATGTAATCTTTTCATATAATAAATGTATAATTTCATTTTTCAATACATTTGTTAATTTTTATATATAACCCTTGAGACTATGAATAAGCAAAACCATATAATATTACCACTTATTTTGTAATTACAAGTTACAACACTATGTAGTCTACTAGTATGTACCACTTATTTTGTTGTCACAAACACCGTAGCGTTTATTACTTGACACAGGCAATAAACTTATCTGATTGCGCGCCAAGCTTTAACTGAAAAATCAAGCGAAGCACCTGTTGCACACTTGCACGTCTTCTCTCATTCCAATCCAATCTTGAAAATGGCGCTTTTATTGTTACCATCTTCTTCATCCTACCAATACCATTCCCCAATTTCTTCCTTTCACTCAATTACCCATAAAACATACAAATCAATTCATAACATTCATTCAATCAAAACCACAGTTTCATCTCTTTCTCTCTCCTCTCCAAAACCCCTTCAAAACCCCCAATTTTCAACCTCTAAACTCTCCTTCTTCCAACTTGTAAAATATCTCTGTCATTCCCAAAACCTCAATCAAGCACTAAATGTTATTAAACAACAATTTACAATTTCCTGTATTAACTCAATTCAAACAGCTGATGCTGTTAATTTGTTAATCCAATCATGTGGGCAGCAAAAAAATATCGAAATCGGTCGAAAAGTTCATAACTTTGTCTCAACCCATTTTAGCAATGATCTTGTTCTTTACACCCGTTTAATTACAATGTACTCTATGTGTGGGTCTCCATTAGATTCTCGTTTGGTTTTTGATGAGATGAAGATGAAGAACTTGTTTTTATGGAATGCTTTGATTAGTTGTTACACCAAAAATGAACTTTATGATGATTCAATATTGATGTTTTGTGAGTTACTTTCAAGTACAAATTTGAAACCTGATAATTTTACTTTTCCATGTGTTATAAAATGTTGTGCTTTGAGTTTGAGGATTGGTCTGGGAGAGACAATTCATGGGTTGGTGGTGAAATTGGGTTTGGTTTTCGATATGTTTGTGGGAAATGCTTTGATTATGATGTATGGCAAGTATGAGCTAGTTGGGTGTGCAGGTAAGGTGTATGAGAGTATGCCAGAGAGAAATCTAGTTTCGTGGAACTCATTGATTCGTGTGTATTCGGAGAATGGTTTTTATAAGGAGAGTATTGTTGTTTTTGCGAAGATGCTTGAAGATGAGTGCTGCTTGTTACCTGATGTTGCTTCGATGGTGACGGTATTACCATGTTGTGCAGGGGAAGGGGATGTTGAAATGGGAATGATGCTTCATGGTTTGGCTGTAAAACTGGGTCTAATCGATGAGGTAACTGTTAATAATGCAGTGGTTGACATGTATGCCAAATGTGAGTTGTCGTATGCTGCTCAATCCCTTTTTGAGAAGAACGAAAATAAAAATACGGTATCATGGAATTGCATCATCTGGAATTTTTCCAGACATGGTGATATTTTAAAGACATTTGATCTCCTTAGGAGAATGCAGATGGAAGGAGATGGAACTAAGGTCAACCAAGTCACTATTTTGAATGTGCTGCCAGCTTTCTCCCACAAGTCACAGCTGATTAGCTTAAAGGAACTATATGATTACTCATTGAGACATGGATTTCTTCATGATGAGTTGGTGGCTAATGCTTTCATTGTAGCCTATGCAAAGTGTGGATCACTGAGTTCAGCTGAATTTGTCTTTCGTAAAATAGAGACCAAGACAATGAACTCTTGGAATGCAGTAATTGATTGCAATGCACAACATGGGGATCCAAGAAGGGCTTTAGACTTATACCTTGAAATGAGATCTTTAGGCGTACATCCAGACAGGTTTAACTTAAGTAGTCTGCTATTAGCCTGTACCGAACTTGGTCTTTTGCCATATGGTGAAGAGATACATGGCTTTGTGCTCCGAAAGAGTTTAGAAACTGACCCATTTATTCTTGTTTCACTGATTTCTTTTTACTTCCGGTGTGATAAGCCACGATTTGCTAGGGCTTTATTTGATGGAACAGTGAATAAGAGTCCAGTTTCCTGGAATGCGATGATTTCTGGTTATGCACAGACTGGATGTCCAGAGCAAGCTCTAGACATATTTCGTCACATGCTTGAACGAGGAATTCACCCCAATAAAATTGCAATAACGAGCCTCCTTGGGGCTTGTTCACAGCTCTCATGCTTGAGGCTGGGGAAGGAAATACACTGTTTCACCTTGAAGGCCAATCTGCAAGAGGATATGTTTGTTAGCTGTTCCATTCTAGATACATATGCAAAATGTGGTTGCATAGAGCTATCTCATAGGTTCTTTGACAACCTAATTGAGAAAACTTCAGCATCATGGACTGCCATGATTTCAGGATATGCAGTCCATGGACGTGGAATTGAGGCCTTGCTGCTATTTGAACAGATGCGAATGCTGGGATTGGAGCTTGATCGTTTTACGTTTATTAGTATACTTATGGCATGCAACCATGCTGGACTTGTTGAAGAAGGTTTGGAATACTTTTATCATATGCATAGTTTATATGGGATAAAGCCTAGATTGGAGCATTACTCTTGTGTAGTGGACATGCTAGCACGTGCTGGACGACTGTATGATGCATTGGAGCTCATCAAACACATGCCCATGGAAGCTGATGCTAGAATTTGGAGTTCTTTGGTCAGTTCTTGCAAGACTTATGATGACATGCATTTAGGAGGAATAGTAGCTGAGAAACTGCTACAATTAGATCCAAACAGGGTAGAAAACTACGTACTAGTATCAAATTTATTAGCTCGATCAGGCAAGTGGGATGATGTGAGAAGAGTGAGAGCAGAAATGAGGGAGAAAGGCCTCCAGAAAGATGCTGGCTGTAGTTGGATGGAAGTTGGAGGGAAGATTTATAATTTTGTTGTTGGTGATCACATGCTTTCTAAATCAGATGAAATCCGAAAAATGTGGACTGGGTTAGAGGAGAAGATCAGAAAAATTGGCTACATTCCTGATACTAGCTCAGTGCTTCATGATCTGGCAGAAGAGGAGAAATTACATATACTAAGGGGACACAGTGAGAAGCTAGCAATATCTTTTGGCTTGTTAAAAACTGCAGAAGGTATGACCGTGAGAGTTTGCAAGAATCTGCGCATATGTAATGACTGCCATAACGCAATTAAATTGGTGTCCAAGGTTGCTAATAGGAATATTGTTGTGAGAGATAATAAGCGGTTCCACCATTTTAAGAACGGAAGTTGTTCATGTGGAGATTATTGGTGAACTATAATATATGCTAACCTTCCGGATTTCAGGCTGAAGACATGATCTTGCCCTTGACCCCTTGTGATGAGAAAGTTTGTTCAGCTTCACTAACTGCTTCACCTTGGAATATGATAAATCGACAATGAATAAACTCTGATCATTGGGTAGGTGCTCAATCGTTTATATCCTGCTTGCCAAATGCCAATGATCTTAAAGTCCTAATGCATTGGCTTTTATATTATTCCCTTGTCCCATATGGCGAGAGTTGCAAACTGCATGTGAAAAAACTGATGATCAGAAGGATCGGAGCAGGTTCTCTAGCTTGAGATCGCGGTGGAAAACCCCTCGATTATGGCAATAATCAACGGCTGGAATCAACAGCCTGAAATACGACCTGGCTACCTGGTCCTTCCATTTCCCTCTTTGGAAACCTGAGTGTGGAGTTTGCCGCCACCGGTGATCTCTTAGAAAAAAAAAATTTCAGAAGCAAAGCAGATATGCTGCACTATCCTGAATATCATTTACATCTAGAGGCCTCCAGCAGTAGTTGCTGCTTACAGCGCAGATGACGGAAAAAGAAAAAGCACTTACGCACATACTGGCTGAGAAAGCAACGTAAGAGCCTCAAAAAAAAATTGGTGTTTGATATGCATGTACTATCCAGCATTACCTGATTCACGTTACAATAATGGGTACGATAATGCAATTGGCTACCCAATTTTGCTAACTTAGCCCAAAGTATAAGAGTTTTGCCTAGTTCCTCACTTCCGCCTCAGGAGTAGCAAATACTAGTTGTTCCATGGGAAAAACAAATTTTGTTCCAATAATTAAAGAACAATCAGCATTCATTTTTTTATACAACATTTGCGAATTCTTAACCAACATGTATCATTTTTACTATATTAGTACTTTTTTATACTCCCTTAGTTTTCTTTTTTCAAATTCCCATTTGAAAAAGACAAATAATATAGGCAAACTAGGAAGAAGAAAAGTGAACAGAGTAAGTATAACATTTGTCAGTTATAATGTAACATTAGTATTTCAATAAACGATACTCCCTCCGTCCCAAAATAGTCCGAACACTTTCCTTTTATGTTTGTCCAAATTAGTTTGAACACTTCCATTTTTGGCGTGGTCCACTATTAATATATTATTTCTTTCACATCTTTGGCCCACACTCTACCTTTTTCTCAATAAAAGTTTACCCAACTTTCTCTCCTCTAATAAAAAAAATACCCCACCAACTCCTATCACCTCTACTTTTAAAACAAAATAACATTTAATAACTACACTACAACTTATCACCTTAAACTACGTATCCCCTGTTCAAATCTTTTTGGGACGGGGGGATATTATATTTTCTTTCGAAACAAAATCTACCTCGAGTCACAAAAGTATCATGGTCAAAACGCTTTGGAATTAGGAATTTCTATAAAGTATACCAAAGTATGTTCTAAAAAAATCCAACAATAAATTGTGCTAATACGTTATTGGTCATTTTATACAATCGAATTACTAATCAGTGTTAAAGCCCAATACAATCGATCTACCGTCCCGCAACTATCTCCTCTTAGCCAAAGGAAATTTCCCAGTGCAGTTCAGTTGGCAATATACTTCTACTTCGCAATTGACACCCCTTATCTCACTACACAGTGATTGTTTCAGTTGCCATGTTTAGTTAGGTAATGATTGCATAAACAAAAAAAACAGCCTAACAACAAAGGTGAAAGAACCATGTAGGCCGTTTATAATATCTACACTATCACATGTCTAAGCATAGATGCACTTATACTAAATTGGTTACCATAAATATCTTGATTCACTGTTTTGCACCACACACATATACCTACTTTTAAAAGAGAACTAGCACACATACGCATCTTAATGGATTATGGAGGAGGATCTACCGACCTCCACATGTCTACACACTTATGTATTCATCTGACATAAACTAAACAAGGCATGCTTTCCTCCATGCTCGTAAGTTCTTATTGAGTAGGAGGCCCGTCAGATGATATAGATGTCACTATAAAAGTCACCAAACTATCAAATGCATTTACGCAAGAAGCCTTAAGCCTCTGTGCTAGTGGCTGTCATTTCAGTGCACTTGCATAAATTATAATTCTTTCTATTTCCAACACTTTCAAATTGAACCATTTTTACAATTGACAAACAATTAATGCTCCAAATAAAGCTCGGAAGAGTCGAGCTCATCATCAATACGATTAAGTTATAATGAACTATTTTTAATGACAATGACTTACCACTCTTAATCTTGTCGTCGTTGTTAGACTCCAAGGATTGTATTTAAAAGTTTGATATTAACAAGATTTGTTTTATTACCAATAGCAAATAAGTACAAAGCTTAAAACAACTAGATCAAAAACAAAATACAAACCAACCTAGTCAAACGCCATGAGTCACAAAGTCGTCGTTTTTTCGGTCTGGACCGAAAAATCAAACATTCAAAAAACTTGGATTTAATTAGAGCGCTATTATGTAGGTTCGCCCTTATGCCTCCATATTCTTAGAAACAGGGTTGACCATCCAAATCAACGACATACCTAATTAATTTTCTTATTAACAGTTTAGTTTTCTTATCAACAATATAATCAAGTTTTCCTATTTATTATCACTTGATTTTATTGTGTGCAGGTTATGTATCAGATGATATAGATGTCACTATAAAAGTCACCAAACTATCAAATGCATTTACGCAAGAAGCCTTAAGCCTCTGTGCTAGTGGCTGTCATTTCAGTGCACTTGCATAAATTATAATTCTTTCTATTTCCAACACTTTCATATTGAACCATTTTTACAATTGACAAACAATTAATGCTCCAAATAAAGCTCGGAAGAGTCGAGCTCATCATCAATACGATTAAGTTATAATGAACTATTTTTAATGACAATGACTTACCACTCTTAATCTTGTCGTCGTTGTTAGACTCCAAGGATTGTATTTAAAAGTTTGATATTAACAAGATTTGTTTTATTACCAATAGCAAATAAGTACAAAGCTTAAAACAACTAGATCAAAAACAAAATACAAACCAACCTAGTCAAACGCCATGAGTCACAAAGTCGTCGTTTTTTCGGTCTGGACCGAAAAATCAAACATTCAAAAAACTTGGATTTAATTAGAGCGCTATTATGTAGGTTCGCCCTTATGCCTCCATATTCTTAGAAACAGGGTTGACCATCCAAATCAACGACATACCTAATTAATTTTCTTATTAACAGTTTAGTTTTCTTATCAACAATATAATCATGTTTTCCTATTTATTATCACTTGATTTTATTGTGTGCAGGTTATGTATCAGATGATATAGATGTCACTATAAAAGTCACCAAACTATCAAATGCATTTACGCAAGAAGCCTTAAGCCTCGTGCTAGTGGTCTGTCATTTCAGTGCACTTGCATAAATTATAATTCTTTCTATTTCCAACACTTTCATATTGAACCATTTTTACAATTGACAAACAATTAATGCTCCAAATAAAGCTCGGAAGAGTCGAGCTCATCATCAATACGATTAAGTTATAATGAACTATTTTTAATGACAATGACTTACCACTCTTAATCTTGTCGTCGTTGTTAGACTCCAAGGATTGTATTTAAAAGTTTGATATTAACAAGATTTGTTTTATTACCAATAGCAAATAAGTACAAAGCTTAAAACAACTAGATCAAAAACAAAATACAAACCAACCTAGTCAAACGCCATGAGTCACAAAGTCGTCGTTTTTTTTCGGCCTGGACCGAAAAATCAAACATTCAAAAAACTTGGATTTAATTAGAGCGCTATTATGTAGGTTCGCCCTTATGCCTCCATATTCTTAGAAACAGGGTTGACCATCCAAATCAACAACATACCTAATTAATTTTCTTATTAACGCTTTAGTTTTCTTATCAACAATATAATCAAGTTTTCCTATTTATTATCACTTGATTTTATTGTGTGCAAAGTTATGTATCGATGATATAGATGTCACTATAAAAGTCACCAAACTATCAAATGCATTTACGCAAGAAGCCTTAAGCCTCGTGCTAGTGGTCGTCATTTCAAGTGCACTTGCATAAATTATAATTCTTTCTATTTCCAACACTTTCAAATTGAACCATTTTTACAATTGACAAACAATTAATGCTCCAAATAAAGCTCGGAAGAGTCGAGCTCATCATCAATACGATTAAGTTATAATGAACTATTTTTAATGACAATGACTTACCACTCTTAATCTTGTCGTCGTTGTTAGACTCCAAGGATTGTATTTAAAAGTTTGATATTAACAAGATTTGTTTTATTACCAATAGCAAATAAGTACAAAGCTTAAAACAACTAGATCAAAAACAAAATACAAACCAACCTAGTCAAACGCCATGAGTCACAAAGTCGTCGTTTTTCTGGCCTGGACCGAAAAATCAAACATTCAAAAAACTTGGATTTAATTAGAGCGCTATTATGTAGGTTCGCCCTTATGCCTCCATATTCTTAGAAACAGGGTTGACCATCCAAATCAACGACATACCTAATTAATTTTCTTATTAACAGTTTAGTTTTCTTATCAACAATATAATCAAGTTTTCCTATTTATTATCACTTGATTTTATTGTGTGCAGGTTATGTATCAGATGATATAGATGTCACTATAAAAGTCACCAAACTATCAAATGCATTTACGCAAGAAGCCTTAAGCCTCTCGTGCTAGTGGCTGTCATTTCAAGGCACTTGCATAAATTATAATTCTTTCTATTTCCAACACTTTCAAATTGAACCATTTTTACAATTGACAAACAATTAATGCTCCAAATAAAGCTCGGAAGAGTCGAGCTCATCATCAATACGATTAAGTTATAATGAACTATTTTTAATGACAATGACTTACCACTCTTAATCTTGTCGTCGTTGTTAGACTCCAAGGATTGTATTTAAAAGTTTGATATTAACAAGATTTGTTTTATTACCAATAGCAAATAAGTACAAAGCTTAAAACAACTAGATCAAAAACAAAATACAAACCAACCTAGTCAAACGCCATGAGTCACAAAGTCGTCGTTTTTTCGGTCTGGACCGAAAAATCAAACATTCAAAAAACTTGGATTTAATTAGAGCGCTATTATGTAGGTTCGCCCTTATGCCTCCATATTCTTAGAAACAGGGTTGACCATCCAAATCAACGACATACCTAATTAATTTTCTTATTAACAGTTTAGTTTTCTTATCAACAATATAATCAAGTTTTCCTATTTATTATCACTTGATTTTATTGTGTGCAGGTTATGTATCAGATGATATAGATGTCACTATAAAAGTCACCAAACTATCAAATGCATTTACGCAAGAAGCCTTAAGCCTCTGTGCTAGTGGCTGTCATTTCAGTGCACTTGCATAAATTATAATTCTTTCTATTTCCAACACTTTCATATTGAACCATTTTTACAATTGACAAACAATTAATGCTCCAAATAAAGCTCGGAAGAGTCGAGCTCATCATCAATACGATTAAGTTATAATGAACTATTTTTAATGACAATGACTTACCACTCTTAATCTTGTCGTCGTTGTTAGACTCCAAGGATTGTATTTAAAAGTTTGATATTAACAAGATTTGTTTTATTACCAATAGCAAATAAGTACAAAGCTTAAAACAACTAGATCAAAAACAAAATACAAACCAACCTAGTCAAACGCCATGAGTCACAAAGTCGTCGTTTTTTCGGTCTGGACCGAAAAATCAAACATTCAAAAAACTTGGATTTAATTAGAGCGCTATTATGTAGGTTCGCCCTTATGCCTCCATATTCTTTGAAACAGGGTTGACCATCCAAATCAACGACATACCTAATTAATTTTCTTATTAACAGTTTAGTTTTCTTATCAACAATAAAATCATGTTTTCCTATTTATTATCACTTGATTTTATTGTGTGTAGGTTATGTATCAATTTGTAGCTACGGTGATTCATAGAGGACAACATTTTACCATGGGTCACTATTTTAAGCTGTCGGGCGACGACAAATTGATGCTTTTTGATGACGAAACCTGTAAGATTTGCTATATTGTCAATATATTTTATCTTCACTTCTCGCAAGAGATTTACTTTTCAAATTTAGATTTTATTCATGGTTCATTTAAACATTAATTACTGAGGACATTCTGTAAAATCATAGGGATAGAGAGTGAATTCGTAATGCCCTCAAAAAGTCAAAAGTTTATTCATGATGTACTTCTTTTCTTACATGTAAAAGACTCTGATCAAGAACTTCAGTTTGATAAGGCTTATATGTTGTTCTACCAGAAAATGGTAACTTGTTTTACATTTTATATATATAATTTGACTTATCAAAATCTAAAAATAAACAAAGTATGTGAAGTGAAAGATGATTCAAATATGAGAAATTATTCTACTTTGGAGGATGTCTATGAACTATTGTCACAAAAAATAAAGTCAAATGTATATTTTTTTGTTTTACAAATCAATACGTCTAATTTTGACTCTTCCTATCTCAACAACTACCATAGAAAGAGCATTTTCAGCCATGAAAATAATGAAGATAAGACTGTATAATAAAAGGGAAGATGAGTTTTTGGCGTATAGTTTAGTTATTTATATTAAAAGGAAAACTTCGAGTGTTTTTCCACCAAGTCAATTATTGATAATTTTGTAATTTTAGAAGACCTAGAGCCTTACTTTAGTTCTTGTTCCAAGATAGGGATTATGACACTTGTGTTTTTAACTTTTTAGCTGATATTTATTTTATTATGATATAATTGGTATAATCTATATTTAGTTGTTTACGTTGGTTCTAGAAATAATATTCGTATGATTATATAGTTTTATACTTACATATACTTCCTCCGTTTCTAAAATAAGTGCAATAGAGAAAAATGGCACACAGACCAATCATTGCGGACAGAGAAAGTTGAGGACCATACTTACCGTGGGAAAAGGATATTTTAAATAGAATAAAACAAATAGATTAAACAATTAATATATCTCATTCATCCACAACTACCTATGCATTAACCCACCACCCACCCACCCACAATTCTCACCATCAGCACCATAACGTGACTATTGTATATAGAGTTTTTAGCCTCATTTCCTTAGCATTGAGCATTGTTTTGAGCTCTTATTTGTGTGATTTAATATGGTTGGACCTATTTATGTTCTTTAGCTGTTATTGTGCAGGTTAGGCATCTAAGGCCTTAATCTGAGCCACGAAAAGAAAGTCTGATGTTCATCCATAAACCATAGCAGATCCAGGAAGCAATTGAAACAGCTTAGATGAAGAAGCAAAGTCGGAAGCTGAAGAATAGCTATGTTATCTTAGGCGCATTTGGCCCGGCTAACCGGGTGAAAAGGCTCCAAAAACGCTTGCGCGCCCGACCGGGCGGATGCCCAGCTGAGTTCAAATCACCACCGCCCTGTCGGACAATTTGCCCAGTTGACTGGGCTATTTATCAAATTGTGTAATTTAAGTGTTTTTTAGCAATTTTTGCAAACACTATATATAGATTTTTAGTGATCTCGATTAAGCCATCTTTTACTCCTCGTTCTATTAAGTTAAACACTTAATTTCTCTCTAACTTTGTATGCATTCTACTCTTTGAAGATTAATAAGATCGTTGATTTCACTCCCATTGTTCTTCAGATATTCGATATTATTTATTAGTTAGTTTAATTTGATGAATTCCTTTACTTTGATGGTGTTTATTACGTTTTTTTAATAGGAAAAATGGAAAAGAATAATCCCACCTTTTGGCGGTCTTCTCATAATAATCCCTCATTAACTTAATTTCATAATAATCCTACCTTTATTCCCCATCTTCTCAAAATGAGCCTTTTACCGGTTTGTGAAATTGGTAACTTGTTTTAAAAGGTGACTTGCCACGTGTCACATTGTGATTGGTTTTTTTAAATTTTTTGTTTCTCTTGCCAGGAGCCCCCATCTCTGCCGTCGGACCCAGCCGCCCCCTTCCCCTTCCTCGATTCCTCCCCTTGCCCTTCCCTCTTCCCCGATTCCCTCCCTACCGAACCCAACCACCAATCGATTTCCCTTCTGCGCCGGTGAAGCCCCACTTCCCTTCCCTCCCCTTCCTCTTCCTCCCTAGTCCCTACCCTTCCCCTGCCTCGCCAGCCCCACTTCCATTAGGCGCCGGTGAAGCCCCACCATCCCTCCCAGTCCCTCTCGTTCTCACAACCAGACCGATTTCGGTTCGAGGTTGTGGGTGTCTGGGTGAGGTGGGGTTTCTGGTCGGTGGGGTGGGGTTTTGGTCTAGTGGGGGTGGGGTGGAAGGGGGTAAGTTTTCGGGGTGGCAATGAAGGTGGGGTGGGGTTCGGGTCAGTGGCCGTGGGTGGTAGGGGATTGGGTCCAGTTTTGTTTAGGGGTGGGGTAGGGTGGGGTGGGGTTCGGTTCAGGTGGCCTTGGGTGGTGAGGGTCGGGGGCCGTTTATTTCAAGGGGTGGGAGTGGGGGTGGGGGTAGTTATGAGGTGGTGCCAATGGTGGTGATGAAGGGGCAGCTAGGGGTGCTTATCGAGCGAGCCGAGCCCGAATAGCACTGGGCTCGGCTCGAGCTCGTTTAATTTTACATAGGCTCGGCTCGGCTCGTGAGCTCGCCGAGCTTGGGGGAGCCGAGCTCGGCTCGAGCTCGTGATTAGAATTTGCGGCTCGAGCTCGGCTCGTGAGCTCGTTTAGGCTCGGCTCGTGAGCTCGTCTAGACTCGGATGGTGAGCTCGAATAGGCTCATGCTCGGCTCGTGAGCTCGATTGTGGCTTGTGAGCTCGTTTAATTGCTTTTACCTTTCATTTATATCTTTCTTCTAATATATACTTTAGTTAGTATCTTAAAAGGATTACTTATTATAATTTTTAATATATATAAATAATTTTTTAATATTAAATATTTTTTTAAATATAAAATATTTTTTTAGTATAAAATAATAATCGAGCTGTTCACGAGCTTTACGAGCCGAGCTTTGCCTAGCTCGGCTCGGCTCGTTTAAGTCTCGAGCCGAGCCCGAGCTCGAGCCGAGCTTCAACGAGCCTAGCTTTGACCGAGCTTTGACCGAGCCGAGCCCGAGCTGCTCGCGAGCTTGTCGGGCTCATTATCACCCCTAGGGGCAGCCATGAAATAAGGTTGTGAGGTGGGAGGAGAGATTAAAGGAAAAAAATAAAAATCTAACCCGTTAAAAACGGAGTTTGAGGTAAAAAAGACTTATTTTGAGAAGATGGGGCATAAAGGTATGATTATTCTGAAATTAAGTTAATGAGTGATTATTATGAAAAGACCGCCAAAAGGTGGGATTATTCTTTTCCATTTTTCCTTTTTAATATTATGAGTGAGTAGTCTATTTCTAGGGTTAAGTGAGGGAAGTTATGTTTATACCTCTTTCATTATGATTTAAAATTCTTCAATGTTTGGATTAAGACTATAGTAATTCCTATTGATTTATTATTATTGTTTAATTCATGTAATTACGCAATATCATGTGTTATCATTTAGCTAATAAGAGTTAGAATTGAAAGATCGTACTCATTAGAGACTTGTTACAATTGGTAGATCTAATTATGTTAGCAACCTTACTGATGCATATGTTGATATAAGATTGTTAAGACCCAACCGTAGGATTAACAAAAGACTCTAATTACTCATCCTTTAATTCAAGTATTGTTGAATTGTATTTTATTGATTGAATTGGTATAAGTATGTGGACCGAAAGAATGCCTTAGGTTTTAATTATTTGATGTACATCCATATGTGGTATAGTTTACTTTAGCTAAGTTATCACTCTTATAACGATAATCTTTTTCCTGAAATAGTTAACTAATTGAACATCAATTTATAGAAATCCTATCCCTGTGGATCGACTCGTATTTGCTAAGTCTCTGATAACAACAGACATCGTGCACTTGCAGTATTACTTTTTGAACTCATCAAACTAACACCACCGCCACTGCCATTCATTCAAAACACCACCATTTGCTAAGTCTTTGCTAACAACAGACATCGTGCACTTGCAAAATTACTTTTTGAACTCATCACACTAACACTACGCCACGCCATTCATTCAAAAACACCCACTTTGTCACCGCCATTCTTTCAAAACACCACTCTCGCCGCCATTATTGTTTCACCAACACCACCGCCGCCATCATACTTTCATGAAATCAAATACCGGATCTAACACGACCGTCGAATTTTTCAAATCGAATGCCCGGATATACAAAAGTTGGAGATGGAGAATGGTGTGATGGAGGAGGAGAGAGAAGGAGATGAGGAGGAATTGGAGAAAGGTGTGATGGAGTAGGATAGACAAGGAGAGGAGGAGGAGTTGGAGGAAGAGGATAAGGAGGAAAAGAAGAAGAGGAGGATACAGGAGATCGAGGAGGATGAATCTGGAGAAGATGATGATGGTGATAGCAAGAAGAAGGTTTTTTAAATCAAACACCGGAGGTGTTTGGCTGGAGATGAGAAAAGTGTGGGCGTGGTGGTGTCGCGGGCCGGTAGTGGCGTGTTGGTAGTGTTGGTCTAGTGATGGTGTTGTTGGTGGTGGTGGGTTGAGTTGATGAGAAAAGGGGAGTTGGTTGGTTGAGTTGAGGGAGAGAGAGGGGTGGATGGGTTGAGAGAGGGGGTTGGGTGGGTTGATTAATTAATCTTATTTTGGTTGTTGGGTGATAAATTAATTAAGTTGTTGGGGGGATTAAGTAATGGTATTTTTGTAAATAAAAAGAAAAAAAAAACCATCCATTTTGAGCTTGATTGCACTTATCGTGACTTTTTCTAAAATGAAATATGTTGCACTTAAAAAGAAATGGAGGTTAGTATGTTATTGTGGAAAAATTTGGCCCCCAATAGCAAATGTTCCAATATCAGCCACTGCCTTCAATCGTTCAAGGCGCTTCAGTTCCATCACATCACACGAAGCGTAGAGATTAGAAACATCTACGTGTTCCTATTAAAACACAAAAAAATTCGCCAAAATTTCAATTGACTAGTATTAAGAAGAAAACGAACTTACAAAAAATTGTGAATCAATAAATGTAAGCACACTGAGAATATGCAAGAGTCCATCTTCTCTTTTTCTCATCTTAATAAGAAAAAAATATGATTTGTCCTGGTAGTTGTTTGAGAAATAATAATAGGGATTTACCCTTAAGAGATTGTTTGGGAACTGTCCCACATGCGGACAATATCGTCTATCACTAAGATAATCCTTTCCAATGCCAAAATTACCTCCAAATTTTTCCGTCCATCTTTATTTCTTGCCAGGAGTGATGCGTCTCTAGGAACCCTCGCCTTGTTGAAGTAGTTGTATTTAGGGTCCATACCTTTACCATATCCACATCAAAGGAATTCCCCTTTCTTCCAGTAATTGTTGTGAAGATTCTCCCGTGTGGGGACCTACCTCAAGTGGTGATTTCATTGTGAAATCAGCCACTTGGTTAGCACATAATATTGACATATCTCAAAATAAATGGCCCTTCACATAGATTTGGAAAATTGATGCCCCCCAACTTACAAATTTTTTCGTGGCAAATTTGTCATCGAAGTCTTGGAGTCCGCAAGTATTTTCCACAAACGAATTATTCTTCCAATGAATTTATGTGGCCTTTGTTCTACCTATGAAGAGACCATAGATCATTTATTCTGTTTTTGCAATAAAACTCGGCAAATATGGAATATCCTTGAGCTACGACTATGACTTGCGTATGAATCAACCAAACTAGCCTCTTCTTACTCTCCTTGGCTCCTTTGAAAAAGGACAAGGTAAAAATTGCAAAATTATGCTTCATCTTATGGAATATTTGGAAAGAGAGGCATGACATCATTTTTAATCATCAAAGCCTCAACTATCATCGCATTTTCCACAAAATCAAGTTCCTTTACACGGATTGTTCACCCATATAACCACAATAGACAATTTTAACTCCATAGGTTCTCCTTTTTCATCCACCAAAGACTCCCTCCAATGATATCATTCCACCACAACCGCGGTTTATCAACGTTGCACGGTCCCCACCACCTCCTTTTTCATTCAAACTCAACTTTGATGGCTCGGTTAGAAACCCGATCTTTAGCTTCCATAGGGTAATTATTCATGACTCACAAGGCACTCTCATCAAAGCTTATGCTTACAACCTAGGAAACTCTCAAGTTTATATTGTCGAAGCAACAACACTCCAACAAGGTCTCCTCTTAGCTATCAAAGGAGTTACTTCCCTTCACATTGAAGGTGATAATCTACTAGTTATTAATGCAGTTTTGAGAAAATGGGCATCTCTATGGCAAATTGCCAACATCATCAAAGATATTCGGAATCTACTTTCTTCCTTCGATCAATGGAGCATCAAACACATCTACATGGGAAAGGCAAACAAAGCTCGGCCGACCGGATTGCAAATGTCGACCATTTTATATAGTCTTCCTTTTCTAATTAACAATTGTACAACTTCAGCTTTACATTATATCCTTATAAACGATGTATTATGAGCAACCCGTGTGGAGGATGCCTCCTAATTAATACTTTTCTTCTTACCTTTATAAAAATACATATCATATGCGTACTCCTTTTAGCCCATCGTACAAATATAAGCTTTTTGAAGAAATTCTGTTAGGTGAGATGTCAACTTGGTAAGTTTCTCTTCTGTCAAAGAGATCTATGTGATCCTTTGTTTTAGCTAGTTTAGTCTGAATTGCATAAATCTATTCCATCCCTAGCTCACTTTTTGAAGCTATATGGAGAACAATATTATCAAGAGGTGATCAAATGGGGGTCGGGTTGCACCCAATAAAAGTAGCCCAACGTTTCGGGACGACCCAAACTTCGGACCGATTTTTGGTGCCCAAAATCTGTTATTTCGATCCGAATATAGCGGGTTTTTCGGGTCAAAATCGGGTCGGATCAAGAGGTGCCCAAACCCGTCCAAAAATGAAATCCGGACCGTCCCCAAAAATCAGGTCGAAAAATTCTGCCCAAGCCAATGCATTTTTTCGGGCTGAGGTCAGCCTTGATAAGCCTCTAGTATTATCCAAGTCAATCACCACTTCCCCAGTACCAACTTTTGATTTTCCAGTAGTCTAGCAGTATTAAATATTAATAGCCTTCAAGAGCTCCTCATCATCTCCAATCTCAATATTTTGAAAGATAGGCAACATTAAAAATAAAGAAAGTAAGACTAAAAATATAAAAAATAAGACTTAATAAAAAAGTTATATACATATAAAACTACTAATCAATATACCTCTAAATAGGAAAAAAGTTTTCATTCGGCACACCAATAACATGATAGACGAAAATAAGGGTGTGCATTATCGGATCTTATCCAAAATTTCGCATCGCCAAAAAAAGCGATATGAATTCGACCCAAAAATTCCGGATCGGATCGGATCGGAACCAATATCTGATCCAAATATCTGAAATCCACTTTAGAGAGTGTACTAATTCTTTTTTTTTTTTTACTTTTTCCATTCGAATTCAACTCTTTGGACAACAAAGTAAATCAACAAAGTAATCGATACTGGAGCTAAGTAAAAGATATGAAATTCAACAACATATTCGAAAGCCATGAATTTCAGCACACTGACCTTGATGAAATCTAAACCCCAATTACAAACATACAAGTTAATTCGAAAAGTCAATCAAGAGATAACAAAAAGATATGAGTTTTAGGAACAAATTCAAAAGGAGAGAAGCAAACAATTTCAACAAAAAAGATATAAGTTCTCTACTCGTAATTAAAGTATGGCATGAAGAGGCATGAGCAACAACCATTAAAATCTGGACTCTAACGTGAAGAGGCGTGAGCGACCTACGCAACAACAATTGAAGTCCGACATGAAGAGGTGTGAGCGACAAGGCCAACAACCATTAAAGTCCGACGTGAAGAGAAAAGCAGAATTCAAGAGAGAGCCAGAGGACAGAAAGGCGTGTCATGACGTGGAGACTGGAGAGAGAAGCGTGAGGAAGTGAGGAAACTGACAAGTCTAGGGTTTCTAATTCTTAAACTATACTCCTCCCGTTTCATTTTAATGGTTACACTTTGACATTTTACACTATTCACAAGTTGCACTTTGACCCTCATTTGTGATTTATACATGAATAAAAACATAGTCATGTGGGATCTTGTTAGATTCGTCTTAATATGTATTTTATTAATATGTACTTTTTATAATTATTACAAATTCAAAACTAGAGATATATATCCTCAAAGTTTTGCATTCGCATGCGTGAAAAGTGTAAGTGTAACCATTAAAAAGAAACGGAGGGAGTATTTGATGCTTCATTAAAAGAAATTTGAAACCGGATTTTTGGATTATTCGGAACTTAAAAAATTTGATCCGTATACGATCCCATAATCCCATTTTTTTCTTCCAAATATCCCATCCAAAATATCCAAAAATTTAAAATCAAATTGTATATGCAAAATTTCGAACCGAATAGACGTATAATCAGATCAAATCATTCAAATTGGGTCTTTTTGCATACCCCTAGACATAAACCATTGAATATGTAATTATGGTGTTTTGATCTTCTAGAGTTCTAAAATAACTTTACAAGGTAGAGTTTGAATAATATCAACCGTTGAATAAAAAATCAATGGCTAATATATTATTTTTCCAAAATTCCCCCTATTTTTTCTTATAAAAATCCACCCCTAAATTTTCCTTTCCCACCAAATTTTTTCCTTGAATAATGCAAAATAGGGTTTTAATTCCCGAAATATGTTGAAAGGGAAATTAATTCCCTGCGTACCGTCCACGTAGGACGGCACGCGAGAAAATGTTTTTTTTTTTTTTATCCCAGGTAAACCGCTACTTCAAGTAGCGGTTTATTTTAAATTAAACCGCTACTTCAAGTAGCGGTTTATACATATTAACCGCTACTTATGCATGTAAACCGCTACTTGAAGTAGCGGTTTATGTGGTCAACACCTTCCCCACACTCACACTCTATAATATGTAAACCGCTACTTGAGATAGCGGTTTATGAAAAAAAAAATATCTCTCATCGTTGCTTCCCCATAACTGGCCCAAATGCCAGAAACATAAAAAAAAAAAGCTTTCCAACCTGCAATTTCAACACCAAATTCCGTCCAAGTCCATACAAAGTCTATGCACACATCAATCACCAAACACCAAGTTCATCCACATTCACATTTATCCAATAAGTAAGATTAAGAAAATATGTCAATTACAAACAAAGTTTAATATTTAACATAGTGTTAACGAACTATACAAACAACAAATGAAAGTGCTAAGACCCCCTCTTCTTCTTTTGTGAAGGTCTAGATGAACTAGGTGTGGTCTCACTAGACTCTGCAATGGCATGAAGAGAAGATGGAGTGGTGGCAGAACGGCGTCGGTAGGTCCTCTGACAGACTGGAGGCGAAAGCAAAGGTGCTATGGTAGATGTATGGGCAGCAGACATAGAAGGTGTAGAAGTCGAAGTATGTACGGCAGAGGTAGGCACGCCCTGTAAGATGTGGCCATGTCCAGCTCGGCTAACTGCATCAATACACAGTCCCCTCATGGTCTGCAATGTCTGTGCAAACAATCGGCGCCCCATATCTCGGAGGCAATGACTCAGCGGCCTCTAGTACAGTCTTGCACCTATGAGCAACATCGAGATAAAGTATGTGCTCGCATAGAAAGAAAAAATACATATTATATAGTCGGATAAATAAATAAAAGTATAACTACAAATCATGGCACTTACCAGTACTACATCTGCAGACGCAGGCTGATAATGTGTAGAAGGAGGTCGCCTCAATGGATCTGTCATGCGTAACCTCGTGATGCGATGATACCACACCATATACTCCTCAATGGCATGATTACGACCCGATAAACGGAGTGCCCCGAACAACACGTCTCTCGCGCTCATCCCATCTGCGCTATGTAAGGGCAATGTCCGAGCGAATAATTCTTGTTCTTCGACCTCCGATCTATGCCATGAAGGGTCGTGCTTGTATCACAAGGTGCTTGGAATCCTCTCGCTCGAAGCCAAACCGGCGCATAACTCGATCGGGACAATGAAACTCCACAATGTCGAAACAAATAAGTGGAGCCAATGTGCGCCATACATGTCGATCGGCTCGACATATAGCGTGCAACAACTCTAGTCTCGCATCGGTATATGGCTGCCAAGTCATCTACAAATAAAGAATGTTGCAAATATTAGACATGTGAGAGATGTCTACCAATGTATATAAGTTAGGCATGTGAGACTTTATGTACTGCTCGTCCGTCTCGATGGTCAAGTGCATCCCCGTAGTAAGATAGCCCACTTGCTAAGTGGGACCTACTAAGGTGTACCCGAAGCCAACCGAAAAGAAATACACATTAATATCCTTCGAAAAATGAAACTAAATAATGTCAACAAATATGAGACACTCGCATATTACCCGACAGCCTAAAAGGTCAACCCCGGAACATGCTTGGGAGCCTAAAATAGGAACGGCATCGTCAAAATGTGGAGGTGGGTCCCGCAACCTCGAAATCCGAGGTCCGCCGATGTGTACGTGCTCTCATGCCCAAAGCCGTAACAACAACACAGGACCACTTAACTCCCCGGCACGCCTACGAGATGCCCGACATAGCTGTCGATACAAGTATGCAAGGGTGGCACTACCCCGACTATATGTCCTCAGCTACGTCGAGATCCGCCAAAAGTGGAAGATAAAGCACTGCATTGTATCTCCACTCTTGTCAAGAAAAAGAATGGACCCCATCAAAACAAGAATATAAGCCCGTGCGAATCGCCGCATCTTGTCACCTCATCGGCATCGTTCTAGCAACAAGAAAAAATGAAGCCGAATCCATGTCAACCTCAAAGACGAACCTTGGAGAACTTTGGGCTCGTTCTCCGGGGTGGTGGGCCATACCCCTAACAACTCGTGCACAACTGCAGCCCAATTACCCTCGCCGCTACCAATAACAGGTGGTCCGTGCACTCTCGGTCCAAGGAGAACAACGACATCTCCTAAAGTAATCGTCGCCTCCCCAACAAGTCAAATGGAAGGTATGGGTCTCCTGCCTCCATCGCTCCACTAATGCCGTAAGAAGTGGTCGATCAAGCTCCAAACCTCCCCCTACCAAACGATGTATGCCAAGAAAACCAGCACGCTCAACATACCGAAGAATTCTATCGTGAACCTCCCAGTCATGAGTGAGACTATGATGATGCAACCGACACGATAATACCGTGTCCGCTACTCCCCCTCCGGGCATCCTCACTCCGATGCTTATCCCGGGAGGGTGAGAACGCCGCGATCAGTGGGGCCGGGATAGATGGACTGCGCCATCGACCCGAGGAAAAAAAAAAAACAAACAGTAAGTAACACATTCTTGGACTATGATAAGAATATAAATTTATGAGAGTTAATAAAAATTAGATTTACCCAGATGTTCCTTCATCATTCTTATTAGGACATCTTTGCTTATTGTGTCCCGAAGCCTTACAAATGCTACATCTATATTTGCCGGGCCTATCAGCTGCATCCATTTCATTTCGTATTCGAGTGGACCTTGGACGTCCAGCTCCACGCTTTAGCCCCTCATCAGCTATAATTCTCGGACCATAATATGGAGAACAATTATGCATATCAGGCACAGGCTTGAAAAAGGACATATAAGTAGATCGATACTCGGTAGTCATAAAAGAAGCGTCCACAAAACCACTATATGACAAACTTCGGTATCGACAGACCGCAAGGACATGAGAACACGGCAACTTGTATATTAGGAGTTTCTCACATGTACATGTCTTCTGCATTAAGTTCACCGTGTGTTTCTTTCCACCTTTCCCTGCAATACGGTTTCCACGTCCAGTAGTGACCTCAAATAGCCCTCGTTCATAGTTAAACACAATCACCTCATGAGCACTTGCCTTCTCCATGTTTTTTTCAATGATGGTAGTCGCCTTTGGACTATAATCATGGCCTTCCTCAAGTCTTTTTCTACCCAATTCTCTCCTTGTAGCAAAATATGAATTGACACGATAAAAAGTCATTCTTACCAAAGCGGTGATCGGAAGACATCTTGCCCCTTTTAGGACGCCATTAAACACTTCGGACATGTTCGTGGTTTGCACACCATATCTACATCCACCATCATGATGAAGAGACCATAGATGAAGGGGAATGTCCAACGGATATCTAGCCGCTCGACATTAATGGAGCCAATACGATCCATATAGTACAAAAACTTCCTCTTCTGCCTAGCATATGCAACTTTTCCGAATAGATTCTTGATGGCAGCATTCTTATACTTAGTATTCAAGTTCGAAGCAAGATGTCGCACACAAAATCGGTGATGGGCATATGGCTCTTCCCATCCACTTTGAGGCTCGTTCATAGCTGCAAGGATACCCCCAAAGACGATCGAGAGATGATACACAAATCCTTTCTATCTCGTGACGTAACGTCTAATGCAAGCTAAAAACCAAGACCAGTCCTCCGTGCTTTCTTCCTTCACAACAGCAAAGGCAAGTGGGAATAGCTGGAAATTAGCATCTGTTCCCATAGCAATCAATAATTTGCCTTTGTATTTCCCGTACAAGTGAGTACCATCTATAGTGATAAGAGGTCGACAATGACGGAATCCGGTAATAGAGGGTTTAAAGGCCCGTAAGACACTCTTAAAGATGTTCGTACTAGGATCTTGTGTTGGGATCGTCTTCCAATAAACGACAGTGCCTCGATTGGACTCTTTCAAGGCTTGCAAGTACCTAGGTAACTCTTGATAAGACTTCTCCCAATCACCAAAAATATTGGTTATTGCCTTTTGTTTGGCTAACCAAGCTCTCTTGTATGTTATTGAAAATTGATATTGGTTCTTCACAAAAGTCAAGATGGACCGAACTTTGAATGAAGGATCAGTCCTAATGAAATCCTCGATAAGATCAGCAACGAAATCCGATGAAATGAGGGGATGGTCTCCACATGTTATGTCTCCCAAACAATTGCTTGCATGTGGACCACCATATCGTACAATTTTGAATGAGTACGACTTAGTCATGATTGCACGCAACCTCCAAGGACAAGTGACACACTTCCTTTCGGGCACATTCAATGACATACTTTGTGGGCTCGACTCTAACACCCGAAACATCCGGTTTCTAGAGATCGACCAGGCTTTCACAAAATTCTTTAATTGCTGCAATGAGGCAAACTCTTGTCCTATCTCAAATTCGGAACCCACGATCAATGAACCAAGTGCATTTCCAAGTCATCCATGCATCTATTAACCTTTGATCAACTTCGTCAATTCCGAGCCAATCTTGTGAAGGAACACCCGGACTTTATTGCATTGTCGACTGTTTCCCTTGCATCATCGTCCTCCTCCCTATCAGAATCCACATGCTCCTCCTCATTTTCCAAAAAATCAACATCATTTCGATGTAGAGTATCAAGATGGAATGTGGACGGTATGTGGGGAGACGAAGCAGGAGAACTGAACTCATTCATGTGCTCATTGACATAATGTGGGTCTGACAACATGCTAGTAAATGATTCAAATTGCATGCTAGGAGCCGATGCCGGTACCTCCATGCTATCCCTAAAGTCCATTGTAGGTACATAACCCACATTACTTTGGAGATTTATCTCCTTGGGAACTTGTTCAATGTACACCTCCATTGCCATGGCTGACGTTTGTGTCACCGATAGCCACATAGCACTTAGTGACTCGTCATCCTCTAGTGCAATTGGCACATATTTCCCAGGCATCGGATATCTCATAAACAATTTCGGTTCCACATACATACGATCACATCCAACAACGTCATATACCCTATTCGTAATCTCTTGAAACATCATACCGAATTGATGAACAAAAACTTTTTCCTTCCACCTCTATACACAATATCAACGTCATTTTGAGATAGTTCACCATTCCAATAAAGGTATAAAGGATATTTAGGTTGTTCCATATTCTACATACAAAAAACATAATGTTAAAGTTATTCTTATTCTACACATTCAAACAATATGAACACCATTCTTCACCTATACTAGTAGCATTTGCAACCTAAACACAACAATTCATGCAAAATTAACCATCACAAAATGCTCAACACCATTTTTAACCAACCAATATAACCAATAAATCACCTTCCAATTCATGCAAAATCAACCGTCACAAAATGATAAATTATGCAATATACTAAATTATACTAATCAAACCAAACAATTTCCATCTAACAACAGTTACAAAGCTAAAATACATAACAAATATGGCATGCTAAGCAAATTAAATTAAAAAAAACAGAAAAAAAGACTACTCATCTGGGCTAATAGACGGTGGCGTGCGGTTGGTGGCGCGGCTGGGCGACGGTGGCGTGCTGTTGGTGGCGAGGCTGGACGACGGTGTGACTCGGCTTTCAGCCGGGCGACGATGGCCTGCTGTTGGTGGCGTGGATGGTAGGCGACGGTGTCAGTCGGAAGAGAGAGAGGGAGAAAAACACCGCTGTTGGCTGGCGTGGATGGTAGGCGACGATGGTCGGCTGAGCAACGGTAGTCTTCGACGGTGGTGTAGCTCCGATGGTGTAGTGTGGGTTGTGGGCGACACTTAGTAAGAGAGAGAGAGGGAGACAAATTTGAGAGTTACTCGTTCGAATCTGAGAAATTGGGAAAGCTAGGGCGGGTTTTGGGGATTATAGTAAACCGCTACTTGAAGTAGCGGTTTCTATTAAGTAGCGGTTTCTATTAATGAACCGCTACTTGAAGTAGCGGTTTACTTCAGTCAGCGCCAACTTGCGGTTCCAGGTACCAGTTTACCGCTACTTGAAGTCGCATCAATTAATATTAACCGCTACTTGTGTAGCGGTTTATTTTTATTAACCGCTACTTGAAGTAGCGGTTTATAAAGGTTAACCGCTACTTCAAGTAGCGGTTTTACTTAAGTAAAGAAAAAAAAAAAATTCTCGCGTGCCGTCCTACGTGGACGGTACGCAGGGAATTAATTTCCCTTTCAACATATTGGGAATTAAAACCCTATTTTGCATTATTCAAGGAAAAAATTCCAATATAAACCCTTGAATTTAAAATTTATAGTTCAGACTTCATATACAACTCTACCATGTAGAATTGTATTAAAACGGAGCCGTACTCGTGAGTCGTGACTAGGGCTGCTAATCGAGCTGAGCAGCTCGCGAGCAACTCGAGCTCGACTCGGTCAACGCTCGGTCAAAACTCGACTCGAGTTAGCTCGACTCGAGCTCGACTCGGCTCGAAACCTTAACGAGCACGAGTTGAGCATGACCCTGCTCGACTCGTTAAGCTCGCGAGCAGCTCCATAACTTTTTTTAAATATTATTTTTCTAAAAATTTATTTTATATAATAAAAAAGTTTATTTAAAAGTTGAGATTTATGGACCAACATAACAAGCCCAATAAAATTTTACTTTATGGTCCATAATCATAATTCATAAACTCTACTAATATAAGTTTAAAAGGAAAAAAAATTAAAAAAGAAAAGATTTGTTTCAAAATTGAAAGGAAAACCCTAGTCCCTATCATTTCCCCCCAATTCCCCAGCCGTCCTCTACTCCTCTCACCTAAAGGTTGAAGCCTTGAAGGCTTGAAGCTCAACTGCTCAGTGCTGCAAGTTACTTGGGACGCTCGTCATTCTCTCTCTCACTTTGGTCTCCACTCATCACCATCACCATTCTCACCGGCGCAAAAACCCACTATTTTTCGGCGTTTTTAGTGTTTTCCGGCAACTTGTGGTGCTTTTCAACATATATATGACAGGTAACACAAGTTCTTTTTTTTTTTGGTTGTTTTTTAATTTTGCGCACAAGTTCTCCATTTTTTGATTTCGTTTGCTAATTTCAGTTTATTATTTCGTTTTTCAATTTAGTTTTGATTGTGTATTGTTGTTGGGATTAACTACCATAATCAACGAATCTCCATCTTATTTCATATCAAAAACTAATAATCCCCAACCCCAAGCAGTGTATTGTTTGATAGATAGAAGCAAGTAAATATGTTCATAAGTTCAAGTTGAAAGATTTCAAAGACTTGCAATTTCGGATGCATTTTTTATGATGACAACCCAACAAAAAGATGATCTTATTGTTGACGAGAGAGAAAATGGGGATTTGAAGAAGAAAAATTATTTTATGGAAGTAAAATAATGAAATTTATTAAGCATCTTTGTGGGGCTAAGCACCTGCGCTTTTTGCAGTTATTGATTTGAAGAAATTCAAAGGAAATGTGTAAAATTTAATCTTTGTTTGCTTTTGATCTTTGTTTGCTGTTGTCTGTTGATATGTCAAAAGAATGGAGATCCTTACTAATTTTTTGGCACATGAATGTTTGTAGGTTTTTTGGACTTTTGGGAAGATTGAAGCATCAAACTTGTAATGGAGTATTTTATGAAGAAATATTTGGGATTTTGAATGTTTTAAATTTGTTTTGTAATAGGTTGTTTATGTAAGAGACTAAGAGTTGTGTAATTGTATCATATGATCATATTGTTGTTTTAGAGATAATTTTTATCCTTTGTTTGTTTAAAATAATCAAATGGAGGCATGGAAGAACTTTAATAATTTTAAAATGTTTTGGTAATTATAGTAATTCTAATGATTTAAAAAAATCAAGGTAAAACTAATTGTACATTATTCATTCTTAGCAAGCAATCGAGTCGAGCTCGAGTCGAGCTTATCGAGCCTATCGAGCTCGAGTCGAGCTCATCGAACCTATCGAGCTTATCGAGCTCGAGTCGAGTTTCGAGCCGAGTTGGAAAAAAAATTAACGAGCACGAGTCGAGCAAGGGCTTAACGAGCTTAACGAGTTTTCGAGTCGAGTCGAGCAGGGTTTGCGAGTTTTCGAGTCGAGTCGAGCAGGGCCTTGCTCGCGATCGACTCGCTCGATTAGCACCCCTAGTCGTGACGGTAAAATTGAAGCTTATGCTTCTTTGGCCTTCAAAAAAGTTAAAATGATAACATTTTTTAGTCGTTAAAAAACATGCCTGAGATTCCAAAATGAATCACAAAACAAATAAGGAAAAATAAAATTCTTCCCAACTCAATCAACACCCTACTTCTGCTTGTATTTTAGTAGAGGATTACAAAAATCAATCAATGGCGGCAGAAATTCAAAAAATACACAACATCCAATTCGACCCGTAACCAGCCTCCTTCAAACTCCCTCTCTCTCTCTCCTCAATTTTCTCAACCTTCCTTTCCCTTGGTCTCTCTCTCCATACGCCATTTTCTTTGTTGTTCAACTTTTTTGTTGAATTGGTTCTGAAATTTCTCAGAAAAAAAGAAGCACCAGAACAAGATTTTACGGCACATGGATGCCGGTGGTTCTGCTGTGCCCGAAAGCAAGCCCCATCTTCCCGATACGCTCCAGTAAATAAAATTTCTGTCCTTTTCTTTTGTGTAATCTATAATCTATTGATTAAATTGGAAAATATTGCAGTTGTTCTTTGGAGATATTTTGGGAAAGTGGTGGAATTTAGGGATTAGCTGAAAATTGTTTTTAGGATTTAACAGGATTTTAGTTTTGGGATGTCAAATATAGGTTTTAGGAGTCGTAATTTGGGGTTGCTAAATCGATGATAAATTTATTCAATGGAAAGGTAGATAGAACTGTTTTTTGAGTTTGTAATTGACACACTAAGAGGATTTTAGTTTCGGGATTTCAGATATAGGTTTTGGGTGTCGTAATTTGGGGTTGCTAATCGACAATAAATTTATTCAATGGAAAGGTAGATAGAACTTTTTTTTTAGTTTGGAATTGACACCCCTTGTCTCACTTCACACTATTGTTTCAGTTGCCATGCTAAGTTAGGTAATGATTGCTTACCATGTCATATTGATGTTCATGTGTTAGCAGGTGCTTTACGCCCGAGGAAATGTTGAAATATGAGAAGTATGAAGCTAGTTATGCTAGCTACTTGAGGGCAAAATACTTCTCCGACAAGGATATCTATGGAGGTAAACTGCTTATGAATTTTGCTGATATTCTTACTATGTAATACTCCTTCTGTCCTAAAAGATGTTGGGGGTGTTTGACAATTGGTTGTTGGCTATTTTACTTGGCTAGTTTGACCGGCTGTTTTAATTGGCTTTTAATGTTGGTTGTTTTACTTTTGGCGGTTTATGAAAGTGTTTGGTAAAATCAGCTGTTAATGTTGGCTGATTATTGCAAAGTGAATGCAAAAGCTAAAGCCAAGCAAGAAAGCTACTAACACGAGCTTTTGGCTTTTACCCAAAAAGCCAATTACCAAACACTTTTTTTGGTTGTTTGACCACATGAAAAAGCCAAAAGCCAATGAAAAAGCCACCCAAAAGCAGTTACCGAACACCTCCATTGTTTATGTTGACTATATAAATATTAAGCATGACATTTAGGCATTAGTTAATAGTATGTTAGTACATTGGAAATGCAGGAAATTGTTTGAGTAATAAACACTATGCTAACATGGGACTAAATAATATGGAGAGGTATAAAATTTTGAGTGAGGGAGTGTAGGCTTAGATTCTAGTCTCTGGGATGCCTGCCTGTACTAGGAATGCCGAGTGAATAAGAAAATTTTGGGTTTTTTTTGTACTTGTCTACCTATCAGTCCTTTGAAATTGTTTCTCCGTCTAGTGTTGCAGAGTTCCAATTAGCGATGACAACTTCTCATGTTTTGATTGTGTGCAGTTAATAAAACAGGATGACAAATTTAATCATTAGAGTTGCAAAGGGCAAATTACTTTTGGAAATAAACCCGTGAAAATCAATTCCAACTAAATCCTTGTTTTTCCTGACAGAATAGCAATTTCCGACTTTCTGCTCGTCATTTATTGGACATATATAAAATGATGAAGAAATCTGTGGAAGTTTAGATTTTTTTGAGGGATTAAGAGAATTTGGTTTACTGAAGTGAAAACTGCTTCTACCTTCTGATACTCATTAAACAGGAAAAAGGGGGGAGGGAGGAGGGGGGGTCCGGAGGACATCGGTTGATAATCGGAGTACTCTTCTACTCATTGTTGGCTAGTGAATTTGTGGTGGCTGGTCCTGACTAGTGATCACACCTTATGAGTTATGGCTTGCAACTGGGAGGGGGAGGGGAAGGGAAGGATTTGGATTTATTGCAACAATATTATGTCTAGAGATTAGAGAAGGTACTTAACTGATAATAGTGTTGGTGTCTCAACTCCCAAGACCCTGTATCTAAAGTAATACTAGTTTATGGTCCAAGCAATACTTCCGGCATGTTATGTCTCCTACATTGAGCGAGTCATGGACAAATATTGTAATTGGTTTATATGGAGTGTTACTTGGATGTGGAAAAAAGACGTTAGCCAGAGATAAGGGGATCAGTAATTTTACTTTTACCATGCATTTAAATCAATGTAATTTAGCATGCAATTTCCACTACATTACCAATAATGTCATCTTTATTTTGGGAAAAGAAGTCATAAGATTGAAGTAGATTAGTGGATAAGTCTCTTTCCTCTATGGCTGAGGTCGTAATTTTTTTTTGTCTTTGTTCAAAATGAAATGTCAACTACTTATGTCTTATACCTATGTCAATATGTCGAGGTTATATGAAGAATTCAAGTGATAGACACTCTACTTTGGAAACTCTTTATGGCTTTCTTGAGTTACAATAGGAGAGAGAGTGGAGTTGCTTAGCAATTGGTAGTTGGTTGTTGGCGGTTGATTGTTTAATTTGACTGGTTTGATCGACCGTTTTTATTACTCCGTTCATCCCTATCAATTGATATAGTTTGACTGGCATAAAGTTTTAGGTTTTTTTTTATCTCGAGTTGTTATTTTATTGTTGGTAGTGGGGTATATTTCAATTGTACCTAGTGGGTTGTGGGGATTTAACTTTTTGAGGGGTGGGTGAAAGATTTTTTCTTTATTATTGTTTGGGTCCTCCATAAAGAAAAAAAAATAATATAAATTTTTGGACCTACCATTTTAAGAAGTATATTGATTAATTCGAGATGGAGGGAGTTGTTTATGTTGGTTATTTGACTATTGTTGTTCATGAAGTTTTTGGTAGAATTAGCTATTTGTTTTGGTTGTTCAGTGCAAAATGAAAGAAAAAGCCAAAAGCTAACAGATTAGCTACTAAAACTATATTTTTGTTGAAAAGCTAGTCTTTTTAGTACTCGGGAAAATTATATATCGAACACTTATTTGGTTGTTCGACCATATAAAAAAGCCAACAGCCAATTGAAATAACCATCCGAAAGTCGGTTATCAAATACCCGAATGTCTGATTTCCTTGTATGGTGGCAATTACACATCAAACTATCAAAGTTGTTTATGGTGATTGGTGACTAGACCATGAGCTTTGTGAACTTCATCTTACAGAGACCTCATCCAAAAGAGGGTTGAAGCCACTTCAGAACACCATATAATCGATCCAAATCCTACTTTTGTGTGCATGTGTATCATAGTATGTTGCTTACTGAAAATGGGACTAAGAATTTGAATTCTACTTAGAATTGGCAAAATGTGATGGGACCCACTAATTTGACTCAAATGCAACACAAAATTAGCGGATTTAAGTTAGTGTTTTTAACCCGATCAATAAAGCTAATTGGTCCAAGATGACCGTTATGGTTGAACTTTCTAACCTGAATTTAACACGATAATGCATTTAAACTCTAAGCTACTATCAATATTATAATTGTGGCTTGTAATATTATAATTATCTTATTTAACTACTTCAAATTTGTTCTTTGGTTATTCTATTGGTTTATTTGGGTAAGATATTTGTATGTAAGAAGTGGATTAAGAAAGATATAAGACTTACTATATCTTATCTAGTTAACACTATAAACTTATTATTGATGTAGAACGGTGCATATCTCTATGTACAGGTGACATATATGACCTCGCAGTCACAGTAGGCAATGAAACCGTCAAAGCAAGCAGGTTCAAGCAAATCGAGTCTTCTGATAGTTGATTCATAACAACATTTTAAGTTTGGTTAATCTAGTGGCTTAGTTTTGTTGTGGCTTTCATGATCTCAGGTGGTCTCCGACTCGATCGTATGCAGATCCGGCGAAGAGTTTTGTAGACTCAGACAATGATTTGGCTTGTGGAGAAGAAATGCCTTGTGCTTCTGAGCCAGAAACTTCCCCAAATATTCCAAATGGTAGTGCAACTCCACTTAAAAAGAGCAGCTCATGATTTTTATCAAAGAAAAACAAAAAAAAGGCAGCTGATGTTTGATGTTTTTTCATGTAAAGGATCTCCCTGCATTTGTACGACGTCTTTATTCATGCAAAGACGTAGAGGAAATACATAGAGTTGTCGAAAATTGAGCAACTCCACTTTTCTATTTGGTTATCACAATCTACATTTTCACAAGTATCCACCGTAGATATTCAAAAATTGGTACCTCGGCAGCGGGCAGTGTTTTGCATAAACAACACTCAACCATTTTTCCTCAGTCTCTTTCCCCTGTTGCCTGTTGCCTGTTGGTGCTGTACAGTTGCGAGTAATAATGCACAAAGTTTTATTTTAGTAATAAAGAACAGTTCTTGCTTCTAAGCGACTCCAATGTAGTTTGACATTATCACTTAACCAAGCCAGTTGTTATACTATACGTAATTAAAACCAGAGTGTAGTGACTTAGTGTATACTATTTATAAGTTTTCTTAAATTACGCATAATGATTATTCCATTTCGGGAAGAGGAAACTCTAAATAGCTAAATGTTAGGCAATTGGCATTTACCATGATGGCATCTTCACCCTTAATAGTATAATCTACTCCCTCTCTACTCTCTTCTATTGCCACATAAATAAATAAATACTTTTTGCACACGTTTTTCGGAAAAAGTGGACAAATGAATTACCTAAGAAGAAACTCTGGCAAATAATATGGAGACGGAGATACTACACGAATAGAAGAAAATAAGGACAAATGAGACAGAAGATTTGAAATTTTTGCATTCCTATATTAGCCTTGTACAATCAAGATCTGCATCCGACTATGCTTATCGGTATTCAAGTACTCCTACAGTCCTACTTTATCAAATGCCATTGCCAACGGAATAAACGTAGAAACTACAAGAAGTAGTTCTTAATTTCTTACTATATGACAAAGTTTAGATATCAATACCATGACCCCTTAGAAAGAAAATAATACTTCCTCCGTTTTGAAATAAGTGAAACACTTCTCTTAAAAAGCTCTCACATGGAAGAAGAAAGTGCTTCGCGTATTTTAGAACGGAAGAGGTATGACTCCTTGGGGAAAAAAAAAGTTCAGATACTATGAATCACATGAGAAAATTCTTCTGCTTCACTACCAATTGACATAGTACCATCTAACACTAAGTGATAAATCGATAATGCCAATACCAACAGGAAAAACGCTCGACATTGCAATATGATCAATATAATAGGTTCTCTACGTTTCCTATCTTTCGTATTATGACACCTAAAACATAATAAACCTACCAAAGTAATAATAATAATAATTGGTTGGAGAGGATCTTCTTCTATTATGAAAGGCTGAAATGTTGTCATGGCTCTCTTCATCTGAAAAGTAAGACGCTTTGATATAAGGAAAAATTGTCGAGAATAAGCCCAACCATTGCACCGGTCCGCTAAAAATAAGTCAATCATTTGATTATCCCTGGAATAAGCCTAACTTTGATATCATTTAAATTTTTAACAAGTCGGATGACTTGTTACCGGTTTAACAGTCAATTTTTCTATTTTTGCAACATTAATTTTTTTTTCTCTCTCTCTACTCTATCTTCTTCTCCTTTATCTGGTAGCCACCATCCCCAACCATGGCGAGAGGTAGAGAGGGAAGCCGATGGCAGCCCGATCGGTGCGGCGGTGGGCGTCTCGTGGCGCCCGGAAGGTCTCGCAACGACATAGGGCCGTGGTGTTTGAGTCTTTGAGAGAGAGAGGAGCATGAAGTTTGAGAGAGAGAAAGAGAGGAGCTTGGAGTTTGAGAGTCTCTTCCTATTTTGCTTGTTCGCGTTTTCATGTGACCCCGTAGCTTGCATTATACTACACTAGCATTTTTTGCATGCGTTGCGTGTTTGGTTTTTTTTTCGAGACAGAAACTCGTTTATTTTTATGCTATATTTGAGTTTGATTTTTTTTTTTTGAGCAAAGTAGTTAATTTATTCATGAGGGTGGTAAAATAATGTCCTGGGGGAACACCATAGCTCCCCCCTTCCTTTATATAATAGAGATATAATTGTGTGTTTAATACTAATTTTTTAAACTTTTTTATGCTATATTTGAGTTTGATTTCTTTTTCATTTTTTTGGCAAAGTAGTTAATTTATTCATGAGGGTAGTAAAATAATTTCCTAGGGGACACCAAAGCTCCCCCTTCCCTTATATAATGTAGAGATTAACGTGCGACGCTTATGCGTGCGCAATATTTTAAGTAATAATATTGATATTCAAGCGTTAAAAAATTGGTTGAATGACAGTTTAAGGGTGCAGACATTTTTTGATTTAATAAAAAAATAATTGATGTACTAACAATTACTATTTAAATACATAGTAATTGACAAATATTTCAAGTTTTAAATTCTCATAAAAACCACGCACACTTGTCAATCCAAACAACTTAAAATAAGTATATATATATATATATATATATATATATATATATATATATAAACAATATTTTTTTAGATCTAGTAGGGAAAAGCATTAAGTTTGTATTTTTAATAACGGATTTATCTAATGTATTATCCTACATAGTTTTTTAATATGTCTTTGTTAATTTATGGTAAATTTTATTTTTTTTGTCAAACGTAATTTATGATTTGCATTGATTGTGTTATAAATTTTATTTGATTAGGCCTTGATATGCAATGTATTTGTTTCCTTATTTTGTTTCATATGTGTTTGAATATGACATGCTCACAATTGTATAAGATTGATTGTTTTTTTAAATTTGCAAAAAGTTTCCTTTATTATGGTATATGCTTTATTTGAATTTGCAAAATATATTTAATTCGCTAGTGTAATGTGAGGGATATTTTGGACTTTTCCAAGGGGACACCATACTCCCTTGACTTATATAATAAAGATCAAATGTGCACCAAACATTGGTTTTAGCCTTTTTCTTGAACTATATTTTGTATGCAAACTGGTAATTTAAAGAAAAGTTTACATTCAAATTTTAAAGTTCTAAAAAGGTCACAAACCATTAAACCAAGACTTCACAGTAGAAGCAAGCACAAATTCTGCAGCATTCAAGACTCTTATGGGAACAAATTAAATGGTCAAATTCTTCAATCTCTCTCATCTTTTCCTGTTTCTTCTTTCAAGGCAATGCAGCCCTTTGCGATCCTCCACTGTTGACCTGCAAAAACGACGCCGACCCGGCAAAACACGGGAGCTGAAACAACACCGTTTTATCTCCGGTGGTGTCATCGTCGCCGGTTTCTACTAGATTTTATCCTATGATGACAGTGAAAAGTCTAATGATCGAGGGAGATGAGTATGTGGGGAATTATGGGCCTAATGGCGATAATGCTGGGAGATATTTTGGTGTTGGTGACGATTTCTTTGTTACTGTACTGTTACTTTTGGAGGATTAACAAATTGCGGAGGTGGTGGGAGGTAAGAGGAGAGAGGAGACATAGTTTTTTTGTTGTTAAAATACAAATAAATTAAAATTAATAAATCAACGGATGACAAAGTGACACGTGGACGTTTAACCTGTTAAGGAGGTAAATAACGGATTAACAAGTGTCATGACTTGTTAAAAATGATATACGTTAAAGTTTAGTTTATTCTGCGATAATCGGACTTATTCTTAGCGGACGGGGAAAGATTAGGCTTATTTATGACAATTTTTCCTCGATATAATCCCTGGCTGTGACAAAATTAACAAGATAACAGATCCATAACAATCCAAATCTACATCTACCCTGAGGAGACTAATCTATATCATATTCAAAGAACTAATTACCAGAAAATTCAAGGTAACTTGTTCCATCACTATAATCTCCAATATTTTACACAAGGCACAGTCAAATAATGACATAGTAGTATTTAATACTGATCTAAGAGGAAGATCAACACAAAACCAGCACACATAATTAATTTCAATTTGAACAAGTCCTAGGCTCCGTGAACGTGGAAAATGACAGAAATTCAGAAAATTTACAATGAAAGACAAAAACCCAAATCTTTATTGTTTTTACTAATAAAATGATGACATAATTTGTAATTAGTATCTTCTGACCAAAACCTGCGGCATCGCAATCCTGAATGAAGTTGTATCAAAGTCTCAAGATAAATCAATACACCAGGCAATACGTTTGACTGGGGTTCAAACTTCACACATTAACATGAAAAATCAAGTTACTACAGTCTAAACACAAAAAAATCTTAAAACAGAAAAAATATACATATTGATTGAGTTTTGCTATCCTTACCTAAAAAAATCACTCTTCCAAGTTCCAACAAAAGCTTTTTATCTACATTGTGTGAAACCTATAGCATTCCGTTCTTTCTGAACAAATCATAGCATACGAGCTGTTGTTCGGACCCTCCTCTGCTCGTAATCAGGGTCATCGGTAGGCAATTCATACCGACATACAGGACACGTGTTTCGATTCCAAGCCAAGGGAGGATGCAATCACCATGATACCGATGCAAACAAGGCAATTGCTTTCCCTCCTCCCCAACCTCTATCTGATCCTTACATACAGCACAAAGTGCTTTCTCATTCACCACATCCTCTTCAGTAGTGATCACTGAAGCTAGCTTCTCAACAACAACCTTCAAAGCAGGGGGACGGTTCAAAGAAGCATTCTCGCTCTCAGCAAACTGCCCGAACATCAACTCATACTCTGCAGCATTAGGGGAGATCATCATTGTCACCAAAGTAAGGCCCAATATCGTCGTCATCATCATCATTTGCCATCATCTCAGAATTTCTCCCTAAATTGTTAACATTCAGCAGCACCTCCCATTCCACATTCCCCAACCCTCTCCCTCTTTCTCCAACCCCCATTCTCCTCATGCCCTGAAATAGGCAAAACCGAAATCGACCCATCTTCATCATGATCAGCAACAACACTCAAGACTTCTCTTTCATCAACTCTATCATCCACCTCTTCCCACTCCAAAATCATTATTAACGCCGCCAAGATCATCCTCCAACTGAAAAAGAATCCCAATGCAGTGGAATGCTCAAATCATCATCATCATTCAAATTATCAACCCCAAAATCTTCCTCTTCCGAATGCACATGAAATCGAAACATCCCATTCCCTTCCTCCTCCTCCGAATCATCCGAATCGATCCCAACCACCATTAAACCACTAACCCTAGACGAACTACACGAAATCTCATTCTTAATCTCATTCTCATCCCTACTTCCATTCCCACTCTCTCTCCTCGCAACGTAAAACTCGTCTCCGCAATCCGAAACCATAAACCCACCACAATCAAACCCATCTCCATCATCATCTTCTAACCCTAACCTAACCCTAATCCCTCTAACCGCAAATCCAAGTCCAAAGAATTAGCACCCACATCATAATTATCCTCAATTACCCCAAAATTCAAATCATTTACAGTTTCCGACACAAATTCACAACCACCCACAACATGGGATTGCTCAACGCGTTGATGAAACAAGTCCATAACAAAATTTACCTGATTATTTCGATCTTCAATGGTGTCGGCAGCAAAATTAGATCCGTTTGAAGGTCTGATAACATTAATTGAAGAATTGGGCGCGAATATTTCGTCGTCGTGT
>CANSNZ010000484.1:0-181892 GCA_947646795.1 Beta lomatogona
TTTAGGGCTTTATGTTCAAATATGGGAATGTCGGGTGCGATTTTGGTCCTAGATGGTCTCCAACTTTGGTTTATGAATATTTTTGCTTTAAAGGCTACTTATCTTTGGTGGATTCACTATTATCGGAAGGTGAAAGAGTTTGAGGATCCTATTGACACGTTTAGTAAACGGAAATCCATTAATTGGTAGTGGTACTCAATTTTTTTCATTTTTATAGGGTAGTTTTAAACAAAAAATTTATATTAGTAGTTATATACAAAATGTCTCTTTTTTTTTTGACAATGATAATGTCTCATTTATTAGGTTTTTTTTTTTACTATAATTTAATATGCAATATTGGCAATAAATTATTATCAGATTAACAATTGCTTAACCTTTACTCATAAATATGCATACCTTATAGTGGTAACTTTTTAAACATGTCCTATTAAGTTGCAAAGGAACAATTAGAGAGTAATAACTCTAAAGCAAAGAAGAACATTAAAATATTAGGAAAAATTGACGGGAGGGGTCTAAACTTTGGTCGATAATTTTTAAAGGTTTGAACTATTGATTAACTTGCATGCGAGTCCCAACTATGGGGGTCTTAACTATTATTAGGCCCGGATGACTTACAAATTGCTCGGCTGAGTTATTTTTACGTGGGACTCCAAAACTTCTTCTACTTTCCTCACGGCTCTCGACTTACTCTTCCTCTCTTAAAAATTTGCAGTTTTTTCCTTTTTAATTATCTTGATTAATTTCAAACACCATTATTTTCTCACCTTCGATTTTACTTTTCCTTTCATTTTAGAGTATTATGATGATTTTCTCACCACTAATTTCAGCAATGATGATGTTGTTTTATACACATCTACAAAGAACAAGGAGTGTATAATACATAATTGTTATTTCCTAGCAACGCTTAGAGCGGTTGTGAGTTGACTACACCAAAGCATCACCAAGCGCCTTTGTGTGGGGCGCGAACGGACAAATCCCACAGGTCATAGGAGAGAGAAACACGGGGCAATGCCAGACTCAGGAAACGAATGAACGTGCGTGGCGATGAAGGACATACCTACTTGTCTGGTTCTTTGCTTAGTTAATTTCCGCTTACCTAGCTTCGTGGCTTCGTTTCGGGGTCTTCCTCCGTATTTCCTTTCTTTTTATCTTATGTGGAAATTCTTCTCATATACCTCTCGATTTTCCTTCTTCCATTCTTGGTTTAAATAGTCAACATTGAAGAAAAATAGAGTTTCTTGAAAGTTTTAGTAGGAAATTCTTTTGCCAAATTAAATTGCACCTTCACCACGTCCATCGATTCCACAAACTTCAAACAACACCAAAATTACATTTATCTTACCCTCTCGGTTAGATGCGGAGCATATACACCTCATCCCCTTCTGTGGGGTTCAAAACAACAAATATGGTTTCATTTTGCAAACGGAGTATGGAGAAAAGTGAGAGATTATGCCCTATTGATTAGGTGGATATGCGGTCGAGAACTACATGGCCAGTGGTGCTTGCCTAGTCGGAGTTGTGGAAGGGAGAAGATCAAGGGTTGGAACTTGGAAGAGCGAGATAGGGAAAATAAAGAAACTCGGGTGGAAAAAAAAAAATAAAAAAAGAAAAAAACGTGACTTTGTTAATGTCATATGTCTAGTTAACTTTGGTATGAGGTTGGTAACCTCTTGGGTCCAATAAAAGTTAAGACCCCCCATAGTTGGGACCTCGCACGTGTTAATCAATAATTCGACCTTTTAAAAATTATCGGCCAAAGTTCGGACTCTCTCCGCCAATTTTTCCAAAATATTATGCAAATTTTCAATAATGAAATAAAAAAAGTATAACATAAAAGAACCATCAATTTTAGTTTATATTAATGGTATTTACCAAACAAAGTAAACCATGTTATTGACAAATCTAACAAATATCTTTGATTAAATATGTAACGAATAGAAATAAGTGACCGTATCTAATGAACCATTATCAAATATTCTAACTGTGTTTGAGTAGCTTAATTTTACAAACAAAGTTTACTGTATGATTTCGATCCATAAGCAAACATCAATAACTTGAATGCTTCTTGAACTCCAAATCACTTAGTTTTAATGCTTTGTAGAGAGGAAGATATTATCTCGTACAGTTTGTTTTGTAAGCGATAATAAACTGGTGTACATCAATAACTTGAATGCTTCTTGAACTCCAAATCACTTAGTTTTAAACTTTTACTGCTTTGTGAGAGGAAGATATTATCTCGTACTGTTTGTTATGTAGGCGATAATTAATTTGGTGTACTGGTAAAATGTCCACGGGGTGATGGTAATCAAACTTATTTTGACACATGTGAGTTTCTTTATAAATTTTCATTACATAAGAATGTAAGAGTAAAAGGCTTTGAAAGGTGTGTTGCTGACACTCTATCTTTTTGTTTGTGTCTTATAAAACCTGCACCTCTCCGGTAATGAAATGATCACCCTCTTGCACATTGCATCAATATGGCCTTTTAGTGACTCGAGTAATGCTTCTTGAACCAAGTAGGCATTTGCATGATCTAGTATGAAATGCTTAACGTCACCATACTATATACAAATGTTTATCTTAGAATTCGGTGGGATCTTCAATCTGCCACTTTCAATTTGTAACCAAACATGATTATGTTGAGGGTTTAGTCACGTGTTTTGTCAAAGAGCAAAGATTTTATGTCTCTGAATAGTAATACAACTTCTTAGATAAGTAAATCAAGAGGCACTTGTGATTTAGTGAAATGTTAGGTTTTTGAAGATGTTTGAATCTTATTAAAGGTAATATGTTCGAAAGAGTTTGAGGAGCTCTATTGAAACCCAATGATCTAGATTCTTGAAAAGTTGTGGTTTACTACATCGGGAATTATTAATATTAATATAGTTTCATTCAAGAGACATGCTACTTATATTTTACCCCTTTTTTCTATTTTCTTCTTTGATTGAAGGTTGAGACTGTGAGAATAGGAATACCTTTATATAGAAGGGGGTGCTTCTGCATGCAGAAGTCCTTACCCTAGTTTGCCAAAACTAAAATATTTCAGTTATTTACTCAAAAACATTTCAAGTTGGAGGTGTGATGCACATAGGTAGGAAGTAGAGCGCAATCGATGTTAGGGGTACAATTTTTTTATATGATGATTAAGGACACAATGCATTAGGAGAATTTTATTTGTGTCTCGTCTTTTGTATCCTAGAAGCTGTGAGCTGAAACTACCCACCTCTTGAAGAGGGTTAGGAACATTACAAGAGAATCGAGAAAACTAATGTCAATTGTTAAGTAGTCTCATGATGCTCTACCAACAAACTTATTAAGCAGTTGTTATGAGAACGTACTACTAGGGCAATTGATTGATCTTTCTTTCACCAAAATTCCCTGAATTTTTGATTGTGTAAAGTTCTTCATGGAACTAACTCACATCTCTGATCTAGAATTACAATGATTCAACACCACATTTTCTGTCTATATTTAGATGATTTTATAATAAAGCAAAACTGCCAAGTGTAGATGTTGGCAGTATTAGGAAATTGTTTGCAACAGGAATCAACAAACACAATTCAAATTGAAGATTTTGTAGTGGCATTATTATTACAGCATAGAAGTAGAAATTCTTTTGAGCTCCCTTAGTTTAAGACAAAATTGTCCTCATGAGAAATGTAGGGAAAGCATGAGCATTATTCACTAATTTTATGTACGCTTGAGAACAACATAATTTGCAGTATAGTTTCCTAATTAAGTACGTAATCATTTTTTCGGAACAAGTTGAGTAGTATAGGTTCCTAAATAAAGTCTAGCACTTTGATGAGCCTTTTCCTCAAATTTTATCTCACAGACAAGCAATTAGCTGTCATCTTGACCTAAAGATGTAGCATAAAAATTTACTCAACAGCTACTGCATCTTCTACTTTCTAACAACACAACCAATTAACGGGAGGAGACACGACAAAATTGATATTTTTGCTTGTTACTTGTGTAATGAACTGAGGATTTGGGCAGTAAAATAAAGAAGAAGAAGATGATATTCGATTGATTGAAATGGAAAATTGCAGAAAATAAAAGATAAATTGCCAAGTTTTCGAGTGACTTGACACACTCCAAAAGCTAACCACTAAATGAACCCTCAATAATTTTCTTCATATCTTTCTTCTCACTAATCTCTTCTATTTATAGAGTTAACTAACTTGCTTTTTATCCAAGCTAACCTAATTTTATTGTGCTTCCCATATTACCCCCCCTTCATACCCAATGCATAAGAATACCGGCGGCCCAAACTTTCACCTTGTCCTCGAGATGGATAGTAATCAGCTCTAAATTTCCGGCCTCGACGGTGTTGGCCAATGTCCTCTTCAGAATTCTTCTCATAGAAGTACTGGGTGATAGTTGGTATGGCTGCTGTGGACTTAGACTTGTAAAAAATTATTGATCATGGAAGGATACTGGATCTTGGGTTGAATGATTGTGGTTTGGGTTGGTTGGATCAGTTTGTAGGTTAGAGGAAATGGAAGGAAAATTTGGTGGGAAAGCTAAGATGGGGTTGAAAAACGTTGGCATGGAATGAGTAGTGGGTTTGGAATTGAGAAATTCAGAATTGGGCCCAAATGTACTTCATGTGACTTTGGCTTGTGAGCTGGAAAAACAGATAGGGTTAAAAGAATGGGTCGTTAGATATTTAACCTCTGAGTTAGGATTAATGGGTCCTAAAGTTTTGCATGAGTACATGGGCTTATTATAATATGAAGTGTAGAAGTGTTCAGATCTTCTAAAGGATGAATAAACAAAAATGGGCCTGACATTCTTGCATAAAAAATCTTTGGGCTGTAAAGGAGTGGACCCAATTTTATCTTCACCAATTTTGGGGTGTCAAGGATTAGTGGGACCTAGATAACAATTTTCCGGCCAAAAATTCTGGACCACCTCTTTCACCACCTAGCTCAAATAATGCTCCAATGGCTGCTTCACTTGTGAAGCTACTAGAACCCCCATAAACTTCAAATTCGCAGGCAACCCGGCAACCCCCGCTTGTTTACTGCCGGTATAACCACCAACGAAGGAAAACGAAACATTTTCAGATTGATTTTTCGCCGCTTGGTTTTGGCTCACCACCGAACTCGCCTTCATGATTGTGGTGGATTTCTTCTCCACCTCCACAAATGGTGGGGGAAAGCTCATTGAAGATGCCCTTACTTCTGGAATCTTCTCTATGGCACCAGAGAGGTTCCAGTTTATGTGGTTCTCCACCATGTCAGCCCTCTTCGGATGGGACCTCCCTTGCCAAGAGTTTGTCAAAGTTGTACGAAAACGCCATGCGACCAGCCCCTTCAATTCTTCCCACCGGTAGAACGGTCGACGATGGTGCTCCCATTGGAACCACGGCAACGCCTCGCCTTCTAGTCCGACAATGGCAGTCTCTAATTTCTCCTTTTCGCTGAACCAGAAAAGATGAAAATAACTTTCCATTTCACCAATTTATTCCTCTGGATTTCTTCCATCAAACAAAGGAAGTTGAAGCTCATACCGGATGATTTTCAACTTCCTCAGATCTCGATAACAAGGGTTCAAGCTCCACATAATTTCTGCAAATCCCTCTCTAACCAGATCTCGAATCTGCTGCATTTTTTTTCCTTTTCCTTTTTACTTTATTTTATTTTATTTTTGTTTTGAGAACTCGAAAATCAGCAACTAGATCTCCCCGAATCGAACAGTTCTGATACCATTAGTGATTTGGGCAGTAAAATAAAGAAGAAGAAGATGATATTCGATTGATTGAAATGGGAAATTACAGAAAATAAAATATAAATCGCCAAGTTTTCGAGTGACTTGACACACTCCCAAAGCTAACCACTAAATGATCCCTCAATAATTTTCTTCATATCTTTCTTCTCACTAATCTCTTCTATTTATAGAGTTAACTAACTTGCTTTTTCTCCTAGCTAACCTAATTTTATTGTGCTTCCCATATTACCCCTCCCTTAATACCCAATGCATAACAACTTGTTATTTAGCCTGCGTGTACATCCAACAGTTCTTAATATATTAGGCATGAGTAGTCACCTCTTCTATTAGCGGTTACTTTTCACATTTGTACATAACTGGAGGACTCCTGCTCCTATTACTTTATCCTTTAGTGAATTATTTTCCTATCTAGAATTCCGTGAATCCCATTTTAGCTTGGCTAATTACATGTAAAACTGCAACTTATTGATAAAATCTTAGTGCTACAGTTGTGCTGCAGTTCTACATATGACATATTGGTGTAGTTCCCTGTATAATGTATTCTTATAATCTTTTCCTATTTTAGGCTTTTTCTGGAACTCAAAATGTTTCTAGTGTACAAAAGGATGAGGCTTGGAGAGTCAATGTACGTATACAAGGTTGTGACCTTGAGCATGGGTATCTATGTGGCACTATGGAAGCTCTTAATGTTCCGATGGCAGATACACCTGTAAGCAACTTCCTTGTGATGCATGTGATCTTTTATACAAGCTTTCTAACATGAGTATACATATCAGTTGATATATATGAATGCCAGTTAGTAATTGATGAGGAACTCTATCAAATTATATATACTTCCTCTTTTTTTGTTTTTTTATTACTTGCAACTTCTCCCATTTTGGGAAGTATATTACTTGCAATGCTGACATATTTGGTAATATATTATCTCTTTCTCTCCGAGCATCCGGGGTCCCTTTTTTCCTATCATATTGATGCTAGTGACGATATCGATTGTGAACTTGATACGGAGCTGGAGCTGCTAACTAGGATGAATGCGCTAACTATGGATATGATGCCGGAAATAGACCAATTTTCTGTCATCCTTCAATTTGAATTAGCAAAAGCAATGTCTCCTTGCATAATATGGATTCCAAACATTCATGATCTGCCGATCTGGATGTGAATGAGTCAAATTACTTATCCCTCGGTCTATTAGCTCTCTCCTCTCCTAAATTTTATTGCCATGCTCCAATGTTACAACTAATAAAAAACTGAGGAAGTCTATCTTAATATTAGAATTGCAGCAAGGAACCCAAACCCACCACCTATGAGGTTCACTTATACTGAACAAGTAAGGGAACATCCGTAAATCAGCTGAGAGTTACAAAAGTGGTGGGCTGTTATGGTGATGTGAGGAATAATCTAGAAGCCTGTAATCTATAATAACGGGTCTATGCATCCAATGTGAACAAAAGGAAGGATAGAGAGAGAAGGTTACTCAAATTATAGTGAGGTAAACAAATTTGAGGGATATTTTCATCTCAAATAGTGAAGTTGTAATTGTGTAATCACACTGATTATCAATACAACTTAGTTATTTGGGTTCCTAATTGCTATTTTTCTTCTTTATATACTTAATATTGCTTGATCTCAGCTAATCTCTAGCAAATTGGTATCAAAGCAAGCCGATTATGAGGTGAGGTAGACAAAAAATGGCCCCTGTTTCTAATGGAAAACGAATTCAGATGTTTGAGCAAAGTGTAGAGGAGTTGCAGGTAATCACTCAAGCAATCTTGACGCAGAAGGTGACCATCAACTTGGAGTCGGCATCTCAAAAGTTGGAGGCTCGAATCCAGAGGTCTAGTAAGACTCAGGTTGCAATGATCTCGATGATGAGGGAAGTGCAGTGGAAGTGGAAGTTTGAGGAGGAGATGAGGGCGTTCTTGCAGTCGCTGAAACCCACAAACTTCGAGGGACCACAATCACCGAGGGAATTACATCACCAGTTCGAGAGTCCAAATGAGAGAGTTGCAGCAGTTTGAGACAAGTGGGTGGATCTAAGTTCGCTCAGGTAGGAAGAGGTCCAAGCGGTATGGTATGCGAGATCGAAGGCTGGCGATATGGGGTTCCTATGAACCATGGAGGAAATGGGAGTTGGAAGTACAAGAAGCTTGATCTACCTTTGTTTGATGGGTCGAATCCAAATGGTTGGATACCGCGTGTTGAGGATTTTCAACTTTTACCGTATGAGCGAAGACGACAAGTTGGAAGCAAGGTGGTCAGGTTGGAGGGAGATGCGTTGTTTTAGTTTTAATGGGATCGGTGGCGCCGACGGTGGGAAGAATTAAAAGGGCTCCTCCTTAGATAGTTCCTATCCTTGACCTCCGGGTCACTTCACTGGCTGGTCCATCAACAAACCGGCACCATTATTGATGGTCCCATGGGAGAGCATACCAGAGGACATCTCAAAGGGGCTGTTTATTAAAGACCTTAAGGAGGATATAAAGCTGAGGTTAGGCTCCATGGGCCTTATACCTTGGATGCTGCAATGGATCTGGCCATCAAAGTGGAAGACAAACTCAAAGTATGCCTACTCAGAAAGTACACGTCAGGCCTCAACCTCTTGTAAAGGCACCTTTAGCCCAGTTTCTTCTTACTTTGTTAAGTCTAATTCCAACCCCTCCCTTTCCTCTTTTGTGGGGTCTGTAGTATCTTCCACTACACCTATTGGGATGAAAACTGGTCATCGGGGAGCAGAGAACTGGGGAGTTGTCAGTTGCCTAGCCAATGGGAGATATGAGGAGGTTGAGTGAGAAAGAAATGCAATTAAAGAGGGAGAATGAAATGCTCCAAGATCGAGATGCTATCTTGGATGATCCCAAAGAACACTTAGTGCTAGCAGAGCACAGGAAGACTCTAAGAGAAGGGACTTGGTATTTCAAGTGGGAGATCGGGTACAACTCAAATTGCAACCCTATAGGCAACTATCTCTTGCTAAGAGGACCTATAAATACTAGCTTGTCGTTTTGATGGCCATTTTTGAAGTGGTGTAAAGGATAGGCAAGGTGGCATACAAGTTGGCTCTTCCTCCCGATTCAAAGATTCACCCTGTATTCCACATCACTTAATCAAAGCAAGCTATTGGCTCAGCTCTTGTATCCCAATCTCTTCCTCCCTCCCTCACCATTTAGTTGGTGCTTGAAGCTGAACCTGACACAGGTTTGGGCATTAGAAATGCCTCTGCTGACAACTTGGGGCCCACTGAAGTACTGATTGGGTGGATAGGCTTGCCAGATTTTAAGGCTACCTGGGACGACTGTGCTTTCCTGGCCAAGAGGTTCCCACATCTCCACCTTGAGGACAAGGTAGCAGTTTAGGTGGGGGGTAATACGAGGAACCCAGACAAACCACCTATCAAGTTTACTTATGCTAGAAAGCAGGAGAGGGAAAATCAGTTCAAATCAGTAAATCAATTGAGAGTTAGTTACAAAAAAGGTGGGTTGTTATGGTGATGTCGAAGAATAATCTAGAAGGTAATAACAAGTCTATGTATCCACTATAAATAGAAGGAAGGGTAGAGAGAGAAAGTTATGCAATTTATAGTGAGGTAAACGCATTTGAGGGAGATTCTCACATCTCAAATAGTGAGAGGCTGTAATTGTGTGATCACACTGATTATCACTGCAAATTAGTTATCTGGGATCCTAATTGCTATTTTTCTTCTTTAACTACTTAATTATTGCTTGATCTGAGCTAATCAAGCATTTGCCATAGTTTGACATTTGCCATTGTTTGAATACATTGAAGCTTTATGCCCATCCGTTGCAAACATGGTGTCCTACATTATAAATAAGCTTCTATAAATTTTACTTTGTAGGTAAAGCACAGATGTGTTCTCTCTTTTCTTTGGGAATTGCATATGTTTGAACATGTTTGTTTTAGGAGAGACTAGAGAGTAGAGATTTTGACAATTTTGTAGCGAATATTTTTGGGAGTTGATATTCTTTTCGTTTCATTGGATAGACTTTTCGTGAGTTATCATGCAACCTTAAAGTGGGATGCATTTTTGTACTAATGTTGGAAGCAAATATGTATAGATTTGACTTGGTCACCTAGACTTTCTAATTTTAACCATAGAATTAAACCAGGGCCGTTCTACAACAGATTTTGAACGTGTAGGTCCATGAAATAATGTTCTGTAATGCGTGATAATATCACACTGTGACATCAGTTATTTTACCATATCAGCCATAATAAATCGTTATTATGCGCATTGATTGAATTTATGTCACATGTGAGATAAGATTACACTCACATTTACTCACTATAAATGTTTAGAACCTCTTATTTCTATACAAACTTATAGGATAAGGTCAAGTTGTTATGAGGCATATTGGCAACCAAACCTAGGTTGAACCTTATAAAAGTTGCTTACCACCAGCATCATACGATGGAAGAGTCCAACTTCATAGGACTAAAGTATGTCGAAGAATTATAGATATGTAAAGGCTGCCATTATAGTGGGTGGCAAGCTATTTTTTTGCTATGTGACAGGACAACCTAGCTCAAGACGGATTCAGTTTATTTTTGAATTGGCTTAGGCATGTCTAGTTTGTTAAGATTCATAATTGGCCAAAATTAACGATGTTTTCTTCTCTCTTTATGCTTCAACTTTTATATTACGAATCGGCTGATGATCTATCAGTCTCACAAGCACTTTTGAGAAGAAATAGAAAGAGAGGCAGATTATAACTTGAATGTCCTTATTCTAATAATGCTTGATGAGTTTGTGTGTTTATACATGAGTCATCATACTAAAAACACTCGTGGTAAATTTCAACACACAAAATTTTGGGGAAAAAGCAAGCTGGAAAATTGAAATTAAAACATAAGTTAAAAGAAACTCACCTGCGTTTTATTAACTTGGAGAAGACTTGGCTCAGAGGTACGCATGTGTCAGGCTGAAGCTTATCCCTTGCAGGTAGTGGGTTCGAGGACGCAAGAAATCAGTTTTATTGTTTTATTTTTTTCCTTCCTTCTTTTTTACCTTTGTGCTGCGAGTAGTTATATTTTGGATCATTCGAAAAAATAGGAGGAAATACTAACAATTTAGAGTTTATCTTGCTACTTGGTTTCAAACTGAAGCAGTTTTCGTTCTCTTGTTAGTTTTGCGAAGTTTTCAGTGTTATATGTCAAAAGTTCTTCACTTAAGACGGTTGTGATTTTGGTAAACAATTAATTGGAACCCGAAGAAATGTAGCATTTTTAGGCTCTCTTGTTTGATTTGCGAATGTTTCCAGTTTTGTATGTTAAAGTTCTTCACTAAGATAGTTGTGACTGTTTTAAAGAACTATTTGGAGCTGGAGAACTGTAGGCTGTTGTGGCTTCTTACTGGCAACGTGTGTGAAGCATGTGGAGGTTTGTATTTGTAATGCTCCTAACAGAGATTCAGAAAGGGGAAGGGGAAAATGAGGAAGAGAAGGGATAATCAAATTAATTAGGAATAAATTGATCCATACTTGCTAATAGCCTAAGTTTGGACGTCTTTCTTAAGTTTCTGAGACTGGGAAGAAAACGATCAGCTTTTTCCTATGCTGTGTCATATTTTATTGACTGCCACGTCTTGTTTATTTGGTAAAATTTGCAGTCATATGGCTCACATACTTTTTGTGCACTTTTTGCAGTCGTGAATTTAATGCTTCATCTTGGTATCTTGGTTTGGTATAAATGGTTAAGTTTGATGTCCTTAAAATAATGTATAACTTTCTCTTATTAGCAAATGAGTGATCTATGCTTTCACCAATCAGTCATAGATGTTTTAGTGCTGCCTTCTGGTCACTTTTAAGCTTTGAGCACATACAAGGTCTTCCATTGAATCTAAAATTAGCTGTTTGATGAGCACCACATAGCTTAGGTGTTAGAGCATAATTTGTTTTGTCTGCTTCACAACCTTAAAATGCTTAGAATCGCTGACTGATTAAGCTTTCTCTATTCACACATACAGGTGGTAACTTTTTGGGAAGGGGAAATTGTTGATACCAAGAACTACACCTTCTTTACTGGAAAGTGGGAAGCAACGTGAGGTTTCTATCTCTTTACTTGTTACTGAGCCCAATTTTTTGTTTTTTCTATGTTTTTTGGGTGGGGATGGGAGGTTTTTTTTTTTTTTTTTTTTGGGGGGGTGGGGGGAAGGAGGAAAGAAGGGCATCTCTTATTTTTCCCTGGAAAAAGTTTAACTGGAATCATTCCAAGTTTAGGCCTCCTACTTACAATAACCCCAACTTTTCATTAATGATTACTTCCTCTGTTTTTTTAATGGATACGCTTTGTATTTTAACACTATTCAATGTTTGACTATCATTTGTGATTAATAGGTAAGGACAAATATAGTCATACAAGATCTTGTTTGATTCGTCTCGATATGTACTTTTGGAATATAACTTTTTATAATTTTTACAAATTCAAATTTAGCGATATTAATGTTCAAACACATTGGCATGCTGGAAAAGGTAGTGTAACTATTAAAAAGAAACAGAGGGAGTATTTGTGAGGGTCAAAATTGTTCAAAGTCCGAATAATATAATGGAAAATGTTCCATATCACATAATAAATATATAGTCATCAGTGACTCGGGAGTATTTCAAGTTAAGCAAGAGTTGGGATTATTATAAGATGTGCCAAACTAGGGTATATTCATACTGATTTTATCTTTTCTGTTCAGAGCTTTTGTATTGCTGATTCATTAGGCTGTTAAAATCCTACATTTCTACATTCCTAGATTTAATTTATCTCTTGCTTTGCAATTTGTTGTAGGCCTGAGGATGATATTAGACACTGGACAAAGTTTCCATCCTTTGCACCTCTTCTGGTAAGTAAATTTGAATCGTCCTTGTCACCGAGCAAAACATATGATCTGTAAGCCAGTCTAATATGATCTCTTATTAGAATCAAGTGGAGGTAGATGGTGGCAAGTCACTGGACCTGAGTAACTATCCATACATATTCATGGTAAGCTGATGTGATATCTTGCTATATCAGAAATACAGGGATATTTTCAATTTTAACCATTTTCCTATGCCATCTGTTGCGCAGAGATGGAAGGAACAGTATTTTGTAAATGTTGGTACAGACTGTGGCTTAACAATAGCAGGCTTTTATTATGTTTGCTTTTCCTGTAGTGATGGATCCATAAATGGCTTCTATTATGATCCAAATAGCAGGTACGCCATATTTGCAATAAATCTTCAAATTTTTTTCGTTCCAAATGAGCATGGTTCATTTGTACATGCACTATGCAAGTGCCTGATGAATGAAATTTTGCAGCCCTTTTCAGAAGCTTGAGCTTAAATCTAGTAATGAAGGGAGGTCTGGTTTCACCTTTTCTTCATATGAATTGCAATGAGAAATACTTAATGAGCATCATGAAAGTGAATATTGATCAAGCTGCCCGTCACAGGTTTTCGAACGAGTTCAGAAGTAAACCTGTAATATTAGGGGGGTTTCCTGCAGGGTTTGTGGTGTAACGGATTTGGGTCAGTGGATAATTGTGTTAGCATGGTCTTTTGGTTTGAGGAAGATGCTTTAGTGTAGCTTTTTCTTTGTATATAGAAATTGTTAGTTCCCCTTTTTCTTTTCTGTTTTTGACAATGGAGGAAACAAACAACAAGATATAAAGAAAGCAACCAAAACTAAACAAATCAAATAGTGAATCGTGAACAAGTCTAGGCGTAGAGTTTGGCCATATCACTTGCTGATAATTCACTTTGAGGAGAAAACACCATTATATGTTAGCCAAGTTCAAAAGCTGACGAAGAGTCCAGGAAATGGAGCAAAGAGCAGTATAACTTGATTGAAGAGAGGAGATGAGATTAGCACAATCCCCTTCTTTATATGTGAATAAGATTACATTTAATTTATGAAGGCACTGAAACTTTTTTCTTTTTCTATCCTTTTTTTTTGTGAGGCCATGGATTTCTTAGACTTAATTTTGTTTGAGGAACTTTGTTTTTTTTTTTTTTGGTTTTTTTGACAACAAGAACAAACAAAAAGAAAAAAGAAGCCTTATACAAGAGTACCGTTCCTAGCTGCTATAGTCAAGTCATGACTAGCCTGGACTACATCCCTAGCTACTTTCCTAATTTTACAATAACTAAACTTATTACAAATATCTAGTATATCATAACCTATAGTGCATAGATGAAAAGGAAATTGATGTCTACTTATCATACATACCACCGAGCTGGAGTCAGTAAGTACACTAATGCCTGAGATACCATGCTTCAAGCCTTCCCTTAACCATCTTAACACAGCCAACGCTTCAACTAAACTTATTACAAATATCTAGTATATCATAACTTATAGTGCATAGATGAAAAGGAAATTGATGTCTACTTATCATACATACCACCGAGCTGGAGTCAGTAAGTACACTAATGCCTGAGATACCATGCTTCAAGCCTTCCCTTAGCCATGTTAACACAGCCAACGCTTCACATTGAAGTACAGAAACTACTTTAACTTGATCATTTCCCCAAAATTCACCATTATTTGCCAGCATCCCTAGCCATCCAACATTCTTCTTCCAAGCACCATCCACTTTAACATTACATATGTTATCTTGCTGTCTGCCAAAACGAACCACCAGATCTCTTTGCTGATGGTCCATATTCTTATTTTTCGTAGCATGATAATTAAACCTGCCTTCTTCGTACTCTTCTGCCAGACGCATAATGTCTAATGGATTTGGGTTACTATTACGAAATACCACATTATTTCGATGTCTCCATATGGCCCACAAATATGCACAAAAACTCCTTGCTCTAAAACTCTGGGGACCATCATCCCTCCAGAATTTTTTCATGAAGTTAGTAATCCAGTAATTAATAGAGACATGGTTTGTACTCTGTACCTGAATAGTCAACCATGATCCCCACTAGATTCTAGCAGTGAATGGACAATCTTTAAATAAGTGAGCTTCATTCTCTGCTGCCTCTTTACACAGATAACATCTTTCAGGAACGTTGACATTTCTTCTTCTAAGATTGCTATTTAATGCCAGAGCCTTCATTAATATGCGCCAAACAAAGACTTTCCACTTTGGCCTCATATTCATTGCCCATAACTTCTTCCAAAACTTACTTTCGACACTCGGCCTGTTCTGCACTTCTGGTGAACATTGCAACTCCGATGACGATTGCAACATAGCATATGCATCTTTAGTCGTGAGAAGTCCAGTACTCGTTCTATTCCAAACATAAGAATCTTTTACATCAGTTTCCGGAATGTGGATCGACAGAATCCTGTGGGCTGCATCCTTAGGAAATATCTTCCAAACTAGCGGTGCATTCCACTTCTTCAAGCCTGGGATGAGTAGATCCTTCACATGCTGGACACCCATTTGTTCTAAATCACATCCGCTTTTAAGAGTTATAGGCTTTCCCATAACCCATTGATCCGTCATAATATGAGTGTCAACCCCATTCCCAATTACTCTACTGAACGATGTCCTGCATTGATTAATAGCCCAACACATACCTTTGAATCCTCACGAAGCCGAACCAATATGTTGCTTCTTTAATCTCACTGAAACTGGCGATCCTTTGTATTTGGCTAACCAAACTCGAGAAATAAGCAGATCATCCCGGTTATGTAACCTCATAGCTTGTTTAGCCAGAAGCGCCGTATTAAAAGCTCTGACATTTCTAATGCCCAAACCTCCCATTCCTTTAGGCGGTTCAATTTTTTTCTTGCTTGCCCAATGAATTGATGCTTCGATCCTGACGAAGTTCTCCACAAAAATCTTGAAAACATCCCATTTATACTATCCGAAATTCGTTTAGGGATCGAGAAAAACAGAAAGTACATGGTGACATAATGATGCAAGGATCGCATTGATGAGAAGAATCTTCCTCGCATGAGAGAGCGCAAGATGCTTCCAACTACCCACCTTTTTCTGAATTTTCTCTAGAATAGGTAGGAACTTGTTGGAACTACGCCCATCCAGTTCAATATTATTTCCCAAATACCGTCCTAGCTCTTCAGATGTCGGAGTCCCAATGATACTCCTCATACTTTCCTTATAACATGGCGGAGTGTTCGGGCTAAACATGATTAATGACTTAGAAAAATTAATGACTTCTCCTGAAATTTGACTAAAACGATTAATAATGTCCTTAATAGCTGCACAAGATTGAGGTGTTGCTTTGAAAAAAAGGAGAGAATCATCTGCGAAGAAAAGATGAGATGCCGAATGGCCATTCCTTGAAACTGTGATATCTTGAAACATCATCTCTCTCTCTCTCTTTGGACCAGCATTCGAGAAAACACCTCCATTACCAGGATAAATAAATATGGCGAAAGTGGATCGCCCTGCCGTAACCCACATATTTTGGTTTGAACCTTTCCGTAGTTTCACCATTAATTAAAATAGAATACGTAACAGTAGTGACACACTGCATGATCCAATGTCGAACCTTCTCTGGAAATTGCATCCGTTATAGGAGCCACTGTAAGAAATCCGAATTTACCTTATTATATGCTTTGAACATATCAATTTTCAGCGCTGCAAGATACTCACTACCACGCTTTCTCCTTTTTAAGAAGGTGACAACTTCATGCGCTAACAGGCAATTGTCAGACATCAATCTCCCCGGGATAAAAGCATTTTGAAAAGGGGAAACCAGAGATTGCAAAGTTGGCTTTAACCTATTGACCAGTACTTTCGAGATGATTTTGTAAATGACATTACAGAGGCTTATAGGACGAAATTGACCTGCTACCTCGGGATGTTGAACCTTTGGAATTAGACAGATAAGCGTTGAATTCCACTCTTGTAAAAGATACCCATTCTCAAAGAAATAAGTCACCGTTGCTACAACATCCTTCCCAACAACCGCCCAATCTTTTGATAGAATATTGCTGGCATGCCATCTGAGCCTGGTGCTTCCAATCCTCCTAGTTGAAAAATTGCATCAGTGATTTCCTGTTCAGTAATAGTAGAGCTCAAATTCCGCCTTTGTATGTCCGACACTATTGGTATGGAGTCATCAATGTCCCTTGTCATTGCCAACACTTCATCATCCCAATTTTGGCAAGTTGATTGGAAAATATCAGTATAGAACTTTGAAATAATATCATGAATGTCATTTCTTTTTGTTTTCCAAGCACCCGTATCATCCTTAAGCATCAAAATCTCATTTCTCATTTTCAGCGATTTCGCTTTGCGGAAAAACCACTTACAGTTTGTATCCTCAAGCGCAACCCATTTACCTTTTGCTCTTTGCTTTCAGAAATCGAGTTGAACCTGAATCCTAGTTAGCACATGTTCCCTGACTTCTGCTTCCATCTTGAACTAATAATTATGCTTTTTGACAATCATCCGACCAACTCTCCCAATCCATGGGCATCTTTTTTTTATATTCTCTACACCATTTAAACACATGAAATCTAACCATAGACACCTGTTTTGAGAGTTTGAACATTGGGGAACCCTGAAATTGCTGATTCCATTTGTATATAATAATACGCTTGACCTCAGCAAACTCCAAGCACCATGATTCTAATTTAATATGATTCTTTTTCCGCTTTGATAGTGGAGACGTAGAAATAATTATGGACTTTGATCTGACACCATAATAGGAAGGGTTACCATCTTAGCATCAGGATGAGCCTGAATCCACTCTTCTGAGCCATAAGCTCTATCTAAACGTTCATATATTCTGTCATTCCCCTCTCGATTATTACACCATGTGAATTTTGGCCCAACTGATGAAATTTCATAAATTCCCAAGTCCATTTTCCAGGTTTAAAAACAGTTCCCTTCCACTAATATTCCTATTACCTCCCAATTTTTGATCACTATTTTCCAATTGATTAAAGTCCCCACAAACTAGGAAACTGTTTGATTCCTTCTCAATACAGGATTTTAATTCCTCCCAAACAACAGCTCGTGAGTGTTGATACGGCGATCCATACACAAAAACTAGGCTCCATTCATACTTGTCATCTTTAAGTACATCCCATATCTTACATACAAAAAAGTTCTGCGACTTATTACACACATAAATATTAACACCGGCATCCCACATAAGAGGCGATCCCCAAAGACACCCATTAGCATCTACAACATCTATATTATACAAACCTAATATGTTAGATAACTAGAAATAAGTACACCATCCGCTTTAGTTTCAGACAGAAATAACACAGAAGGGTGAAGTTTGCGGACAAGCCAACACAAATATGGAATTGTAGAGGAGTCCACATCATTTAATCCCCTACAATTCCATGACAAAATGATCATATGGCCCCCGGAGACTGTTTAGGCCCAGTCTCATGGCCATCGTGAGCTTGTTCAATTTCAATTTTATATTTTGCCAACATTTTGCGCCGTTCCTCTTTCGTCCATGTTTTGAAATCCCGATGAAGTTCCAAAATAATATCATCAACCAGGGAGCCCAATTCATCTATCTTGCATTTTTTAGCATCTTTAATAATATTGCCTGATTCATCCCTAGGCAAAGGTGGTCTTCCCCTTTTCCTAGGTTGTCTCACTGAATTCTCAGCACCTTCCGAATTAATCGGAGCGAAATCCTCGATAGATGTTGGAGCCGTGATTTCAGTTTCTTTACTCACCCCTGCAATCTTGTCTACAACACTCTGCCTATCATTACTTACATTACCCCCGACGTCTAAACGTCCCCCTGATGCTTCCTCAATTATAAGTTTTTCCTCCTCTAACTTGGAGTGAGCCGATTTTGCAATTATCGAAGGCAAAACAGAGTCCATATATTCCAGTTGATCCGATATTCCAAGAAAAGGAAGAAGATGTAGGTTTGTGAATTGAACTGTGGGAAGATTACGACAAGCAGAGTGATAAGAACTAGACGAACTTGATTGTAAAGATGAGTGAGATCCTGGTATTTGTAAAGGAGTTTGAGGCGAACATCTTGAGTTGTTTAGAGTTGCAATCCATTCAGAGTCCCCTTGCAAACCCGATTCAAGAAAGTCAGAGGAAGGGGGGTCTTCTTGAATAGTTGTCCATGGGCCTGATAATTCTGCAGAAGATTCGAAACTAGCTGCTTCCTGTTGCAACAAAATTCGGCTGTCATCAAGCAGATTATGTAACCCAAATTCGCTTGTATCCACGTGTTTAATATTGGGCTGAGCCCAAATCTCTTCTGATTGGGCTTGAAGAAATATGTTAGTAGGTGAGAGATGCCCAAAGTTATCAGCAAATGAGGGTTGTAGTGGTAATTCTCCACTCAAGGGTGATTGATTAGAAGTGTTGGTGGAGTTACTCATTTTTACTTCCTCTTGACATCCACGTGGAGGAGAGATAGAAGAATTTGAAGATTGTGAAAATGGTGGTGTAAAGTATGTCTCACTTTCACCCATTCTTAATGAAGAAGACTTTAAATAAATAAGACCATCCTTATCACCAGATTTATTGAGCTCCACTAAAGCACTACCACCTCCTTCTTTTATTAAGTTCCACGTGCATATTTCAGCCAACTCATTCCCCTTTGCTACTTTTTTTTTTTTTTTTTTTGAAATTAACATTAATTCATTGATTCAAAGTCATACGACATCTATAATAGAAGTCAAAACTAAACAAATACATATCAAAATGAAATAAATACAATTCTAATATGATAAAACCACGATCGTTGAGTAGATCTAACACTTCTGAAAACCCTTGTCTTCCACATCGATGTCTGATGCAGCCTTCTGCAAGGGGGTCTGTCGATCTTTTGTAGTTTTCAAGTAGAACCGAATTCAATTCAAATGATTGTAAACGAAGTCTTGACATCTGTTGCAACTCCGCATAAATTTCGATCAACAAATCAACATCTTGAATTACACAAAAACCCAAAAACAAATTCTCTAAACTCTCACATGGAGAGAGATAAAACCCAATATATGGGTAGACATAACACAATATATGGGTAGAAAAACTCTCCATTAGAGATTGAAATTTATTAAAAACATAAACATAAAAACTAGTAATAAAACGAGAAGTGGCTTACACCGCCAAAAGGGTGGTGGTAGGCACTAAATCAAAAATTAAGGTTTTGTGGGAGAGAAAAGAGAAGAGAGAGAAAAAGGAGAGAGGAGGCGGTGAATCCTTTATTCCCCTTTGCTACTTTAAAAAAACCGGTTCTTGGAAGATAAGTGAGAGTGGCCCACTTTTTTTGACTTTCTTTTCATCACAATATTTTTAAGCCCAAAAAAACCAATAGCCTTTTTACCCCCTCCTTGTCCAGCATGTTTACCCTTAGGAAGCCCACGCTTGCCTTGACAACTACCATAATTAAAAATACTCCTTTTAGAATTTAAGACATCCTCCTCATCCGAATTTAAAATTTGCATCTGATTATTATTATACCCAATATTATATGTAGAATCATAATTTTTGTGTACGTCCATCATGGCATCATCTACAATAATGTGGTGGGGACTAGCATCACCTGCAGTTGGACTCATCTCACTGTTACCAGTACCTACCCACTCCATTGATCCTGTAGCATGTTCCAAACAACTGTTCCATTTCGAGTTCCAACTCCAATGTCTTCTACTCCCTCCGTCCCAGAATACTCTTTACACTTTCTTTTTTCATCTGTCCCAGAATACTCTTTACACTTCTATTTTTAGATATGACCTACTATTATTTTAACCATTCTACCATTTAAGCATTGACCCACATTCTCTCTCCTCCAAATAAAATAATACCCACCAACTCTAACCATGGCCCACACTCTCTCTCATTAAAATAAAATAATACTACTTTTACTAACTACTAAATCCTATCACATCTACTTTTCAATAAAATAATAATTGATAACCAAACAACAACTTATCGTCTAAAACTACGTGCATTGATAAGTGTCAAGAGTATTCTGGGACGGAGGGAGTACTACATTTTCCCTCCTCAAAAACTCTACTTCCTATCCCATTAAAACACCTGCGTTTTGCTGAATTTGACCCACCTTCAAACCTGACAGTACCATTCTTTGTATGATCAGCACTGGAATCACGACAAGCATGCATTGCTTCATCATCATTAAGTGTAACACCCCGATTTTTGAAACAGTTTATATTTATTTTATTAAATATTTTAGTTTATTTAGTAATTAAATTCATTTATCTTTAGGAATTACTTTGTAAATAATTTATATGGTTATAGTGGGACAAGTTTAGTAAGTAATTTGACTAATAATAGTAATAAGAGGAAATATACTCACATATATGTAAGAAGGGGGAAAAAGGAAAAAAATAAAACAAGAAAAGAAAAGAAAAGAAAAAAAGGGACGAAACAAAAGGAACGAAAGAAAAGAAAGAAGAACGACGTTTCTTCTTCTTCTCTCACACCATCTTCTTCTTCCTCTCTCAAAGTCTTCAACCTTCTTCCTTCACCACACAACCACCACCGTTGCCGACGATCGCAACCAAAACCGCCACTAGAAGTGCCACAGTAGACGTGGGCGGCGCAAGGGAGAGCAAAGGGGGTCGTTGCTGCTGTAATTTGCTCGTATTAGGGGGATTTTGCAAGTTATTTTTCATTCACAATCATCTATATTAGTGGGTAAGATGAATTCCTCAACTAATTTAAGTTTTCTTTTCAAATTATGAAGTTAGGGTTTATGTTTATGAAATTGAATTGGGGGTTTTGATTTTTAATTGTTTGGGTGTGGAATTGAATGAATAAAATGTGTATTTAGTTGGTTAGTAGTTAGTTTAGATTAATAGAAGGTAAGTAAACTTGTTGTTCAAAGAGAATTGTGGTGTAATTCGTGCAAATTACTGGCAGTTTCGTAAAACGCAATTTTAAGCAGTTTCTGGGCATTTTTAGCAAAAATACCATTTCACAAAAGTTGTTCGTATCGAAATTTTACTCAAGATAGGCTCAAGAAACGCTTGATTTGGAGTTCTAATGAGGAAGTTATGTCCATTTTAAGTTTCTGCTGAAATTGATAAAAAAAAATATAGTTAGTTTCGAATGTTTTAAGTTTCAATGTTTTCTTATGAAGGTTTAATTAATGGACTTTGAGTGTCTAAAGTATAACAAGAATATTAATGTTGATTTAGTATACACAAAGAGAGATTTTTAGTATTGTTAGTATTAGTTAGTTATGTCATTTGAAGTAAGAGGCTCATATGTTATAAAACTAGAGTTAGTTAAAGCTCATTACTAGTTAGCCAAGTCTATTATTATTTATTGAATACATATATGTTATTATGTAGCTTTCGAGTTCACTAAAGAGTCGTTTTGGAGATGGTTGTTTTGATGTGATTCGTAAGAGGTAAGATTCTTTACTCAAATCTTTAATAGTTATGAGAAAAGTCTACAAAAGATAACTTTCATTGTTTCGAGAAAAGATTATAAAGGTATGTATCTCTCCTGAGTTGAGATTGGTTTGAATAGGAGGATGTTCCTCCTACTACAGATAGTTGGTTTTGAATAGGAGGATGTTCCTTCTAATACAGATAGTTGGTTTTGAATAAGAGGATGTTCCTCTTAATACAGATAATTGGTTTTGAATAGGAGAATGTTTCTCCTAATACAAACAGTTTGTTTTTCAAACCTTGAATTACAGAATAGATACAGAAAGAGATTTATGGATAGTTTTATGTTTTCGAAACGGTTGGGATTGCCTTTGAGGCGTCTCAAGGAATTGGAACTTTGTCGAGATGTTCTCGACGTTTCAGAATAGTTGGGGGGTATGTTGATCAGTACCTCGGACTTAGATCTTCTGCTACGGTTTGGCCGTATGTAGGGTGTGCACACTAGGGGTCTTTGTCTAATAGTTATCCAGGAGGGCCTAGCTAGCCCAAAGGCAAGGAAAAGTCTGTTCCATTCCATAGATTTCATAACTCCCTCTTTGTGAGGATAAAGGAAAGAAAGGATTTGTTTTAAGGAAAATAAAGAAAATATTTGATTTTGGAAAGGAATACAAGAAAAAGTTTGGAAAGAAAGGATTTGTCTTAAGGAAAATAAAGAATGAATTTGATTTAGAAAGGAATACAAGAAAAAGGTTTTATAAGGCTTGCTACTTATTATTTTGATTTGAAAGAAGATGATTTGTAGGATATATTATTATCCTACCTGCATATATGTTTGGCTTTACTGTATGAATCTTGCTCAGCCAGTTTGGCTGATACTACATGCCCGATATGTGCAGGTACATGAAGATCTTATATGATGGGTGTGGGGTGTGGGGGCGAGAGCGACGTTCCACCAACTTTTGCTAGTTAAAGTTATAGTATTCTTTATCCGCTGCACTATTTATCATTTTGGGATTTAAGGTTGTAAATATTAATTCATCTAGATCTTTACGTGATTGGACTGTAATAGTTTAGTTAAGATTTGCTTTGACTTAGATTCAGTCTACATAGCTTATCCTTAACGGTTATTCTCGCAATAACTGTGGAATAACACGTCTGGAATTTCGGGAATCTTGCTTGGATGTAGATCCTTGTGAGTTGGATAAGGATTATTGAGAATTTGGAGTGTTGGTTTTATTGAAGGATGTTTATAATTGGACGCGAGTCCTAAATTAAATTTTAGGCAGTCCATATTTCAAACGGAACTCGCCGATTTTTCGTAGAAATTTAATACCATTTAACTAGATAGTAACTCGAAATTCAGGGGTGTTATAGTTGGTATCAGAGCCAACGGTTCGAGGTTATGGCTAGAGCCTAGAGTTGAGCTTAGAATGGTCTAGAGGATGAGCCACCAGTTTAGAGCCCAAGGTGTGGGTCCTTAGATTGGCCCTAGATGTTATTCTTGAGTTGTGGCCTAGGATTAAGACCTAGAGTTGTAACCATCGGTTTAGAACCTGTCGGGATCCCCAAATTTCCTTGTTATTTTGAAAATATGTTTTTAGGAGAAAGTATTTCTCCCTACATGGATTGTTCATCACCATTAAGACCACCAGCGGCCGGGGTGCGTGTTAATGATGAAGAATAATGTACGAAAGTTTTAATCATTGTTTTGATTGGAAGTTGGATCCATCCCTACCTTGAGGTAGATTTTTGTGACTTAGTAAGGTGTGCCTAGAGTTGTAACCTTGAGGTTGTAACCTTAAGTAAGACTAAATAAATGAGGTATTAAAATTTGAAAAGCCGAGGTAAGATTGAGATATGGGAAGTAAGGGATTACATGTGGTTGTTGTGTATGGTAGTTGTTGTAGATCCCTCTTATGTGGATGTTTGACTTGATAACGTTAATGAGTTTGGTAAGTGTGGAACTAGTTGAGTTTTATGTTTGATTCAAGTTTAGTTGTGCTTGCTTTCATGTTTGGAATGATTGACTGGTAAAGGTAAATCATTTCGAGTATATCCTTGTTGGTTGTGATTTCAAGTTGGTGCATAGCCGAGAGTGTGCTATAAGTTCAAGTTTGAGTCGCCTAATGCGAAAGTTAGTTTCATTTGCTTACGGGAACTGCGGGGTGACATTCCGTCTTGATGTTAATTTTTATTGTCACCTATTTCATTTAAGTATCTAGCTTGTTGGTTTTATGTTCGCGTTAGGACGAATTATTATTATGGATAGGGGTGAGCCTTATTTCATTCAAGTGGCACTTTATTTTATTTTTGTCCTTGTGTGTGTTGTGATGTTAGACCCACCCACCTCCCATACTTTGTCCATCTTTTGGCCTTGAGATCGTTTAGTGATTAGCTACCTGATTCTTGAATTGCAAACTGATTGAGTTACGTGATGGTATATACGAATTGTAGTTGGTGTGAATTGTTAATTGAGAACCTTATAGGGAATGGTTTGGTTATATCTTGGATATGCTAGTCTTGTTGACTAAGTGCTATGAATTGATTTGTTAATGTATGATCGTGTGTTGAGGATACAACAAGAGTTGAAACTCAAGTTATTAGCTCTCTTGGTCATGCCTGTAGACCTTGTTACGTGAGGTTAAAGTAGTTTAGCGAGTCATGAGATGACTATTTACTGTAAGTTGACGTGTTCTATTGACTTTCATGGAGTATTCATAGTGTATAGCTAAAGGAAAAAGGAATTAGTTCAAGTGGGTTGGTTTCTCATAGCAAACCTGTTAGTCAGAGTCAGCTCATATCGTGTTAAGGGTCAACCGTTTGACCCTGTTAAAGTATTACTTGTTTATTTTTCGTGTCAAGGAATCGGTGAGACCATTATAGAACAATTAGCAACTATCATGTACCAAGTAAGGCTGTGGAATGGTGACATATGCAAGGCATAATGTCAAATCGAGTCATGTCGATGATGGGACGCGTAGTTCCTCGTTATTTGATTTGTTTGGTAGTGATCAATGTCTAATAACACTAAAATGGTTAGAGAGTCTAATTTAGACTGGTTTAATGAAGAGAGCCTCTTCTCATTGAGATTAATGTTAGGAGTATAAGTTGAAGTAATCTAAGACTTTGGCTTAAAGTCATTGCAAAGTTCTTGAGTGGTAGTCATTAATTTTAAATGACAAGCTACAGGTCTCACGGTTTCTTGCATTTGGTTAATGAAATGATTGTAGTTGTGAAGTTACAGTTGTACCATGTTAATGAGTTGAGCACTCCGAGATAACTTGGTTATAACTTATAACAAGCTCTTCTTCAGTGTCGTCTGGGGCGTTAGACGCCCACTTAAAGTTAAACAAATCGTCGTTAATGACCTAGATGCTATTAGGAAGGGTTAAATGTGCTCAAATTCAATTTACTTAAGTCTTGTCCGACGAATGATACTAAGTCATTATAGTGGTCCAAGTGTGTAATTGATTAATTTGATTAAGTTTTAAGTGAGTAAGGGTTAAGTTTGTCATGTCGAAGGTCTATGACTAGTCGTTTGAGTTGAAACTAATGAATTTAATAGAAACTAAGGAAGTATCTTTGGACCATATCTATTTTGTGAACCTTGAGAAGTGAGTTTTAAGTTAACTTTTGATTGCTATGCTTGGAATGTTGAGTATCGGTATGCAAGGGTAATACCACTATTATTGTTGATGGAGTCGTTAGTTTATGTGATTCATGTATCCGTACTTGACTTAAGCTTTTATTTCGTGCAACTATAGTGTGTGAACGGATTATGGTGTGTTATGAATGTCTGTTAGTTTTGAGTCATGGTTCTAAAAAGGGGTTTTGTATAAAGTAAGCTTTAGTTTCATGTAAATAAAGCATATCCTTTTCTGTAGTACCTTAGTAGCTCGATTTGGCCCTGTTTGGTCAACGAGTAAGTTACCGAGATTATCCAATTTGTTTGTGTAGCATGTGAAAATGATTTAGAAACGTTTCAATTAAGGTTGTGGATTCATTCTCGAATAGATCTAGAAATGGTTTTTCTACAATGATTTGAGTGAATTTTGAAAAAGTTAAGAACACGTTTTCGGAAGAAGTTTTGCAAGGGGGCAAGTCTGCCGCGGAGTGTGAGCCTTGAAGGTCTCTAAATGGAGCTTTCTACCGTTCTATAATGTATTTTGAGAGTTACCAAGTAATAGGAGATTGGGTGTTTAGTAAAGAATATTTGAAATTGTGATATGTGCTTAGAACTTGTCTGGATTTCGATCCTAGTAAAGGGATTAGTTGGATGGTCGGCCCCATCGTGGAGGTTTCAAGTCCCCATGCCTCCCACTGTCAGGACTATAAGTCAAACCAATGCTGGAGTTTTTAAACTTTGGGGTTATGTTCGACCCCATTGTCCGAGGTTTCAAGCCTCATCACCCTAGTAGCAGACATATATGCTTTATTATTTGGATTGATTGGATTTCGTCAAGAAATTGTTTCAGAGCGATAAAGTTTAGCATGTTGTTACTTCGTGTCTAAGAGACTATTGTGATAGTAAGAATGATTGAGCAAAGTTTCTGCAAAATAAGAGTTCTGTACAAGGGTTATTTATTGTTGGATTTCCAATAAAGAATCATTTTAAAAGCAAGAAAATTGGTTGTGTCCATATTCAAGCATAAGGCTATTTAAGTACTCTTGGATGAAAGTGCTTAGTGTGTTTTGATGTGATTGACGTGGTGTCATTGAGTACGTGAGAGTCCTAAACTCTAAAATACGTGCTATGAATGTTTATAGGTTAGGACGCAGCGCAATGTTGATGCGACCGTTAAAGTATTTTGTTTTGCCATTTGTGGTAGGCCCTACTCATTGTGAGAGTTATAATAACTTGAAGTTGAAGTTCTAGACGTCGAGTTGTGAATTGTTTTACGTTTTCCAACCATGTAATGGTGAGTTCATATGGTATGAGTTTTTACTTCTATTTTTAGAAGAAAGATAGTACTCTCGGTTTGGGTAAGTTGTTGCTCCGCGAAAGCGTTGAGTACTGGATTTGGAAATGCTTTTATGTCTTATGATTATAACAAGTTTAGAACACCTTTTCTCATTTCAAGTTGTCCACTTTACAAAGAAAAGTCCACCGGATTTTCGAGAAAATCCTAGGATATTATTTCAAAAGCTTGTGAATCATAGTGTAGTTATGAATTCAATTCCACATTCCACGACACAGTCCAATGGGTGTACCGGTAAGAGAGTTGATTCTCAAGTTTATCGGTCCATAGGTGATCATTGAAAGGATAATTGATTGTATTTGTAATGTGTTCCATGTTTCTTAGTTACGATTTCGTATTAGTAACTCTTTACATGGTGATAGTTGGAGGCCAATTGAGACTCTAGACCAATAGATATGTGAGACTTGTAGGGTTGAGAAATGGATAGTAAAGGTTTTATGGTCAAACCACGATACCAAGGAACTACTCGTAAGAACGAGGAAGTCCTGTGTTTTATGTGTCCCCATCTCTTGTTCATGTTAATGTTAGTTACGAGGGCGTAACTTCCTTTTTAGGGGGGTAGATTTCGTGCCAATTGGGTGTTTGGTGCTAAAAGTTGCTATGATTTCATATGTGATGTATACCTTAATGTCTAAAGTATACATAATTCGTGTATGATTGGAAGTTTTATGGTAAACCTTGTAATATGTTGCATGTTTTACTTCTTATAGTGTGAACATTTTTAGTTGAAATGGTTGTAATGTTGAAATGGTTGTATGTCTATAAGAGTGATCAAATGAATTGATCTATGAGGTGTTGCTATGAGGTGTTGGTTCTCCTTATTATGGTATGAATATATTAGTTGGAGTGATCGGTTGGTTATAAAGTGATCAATTGAATTGATCTATGAGAAAGTGAATTAGTTGTTGGAGATGTTCTCCGAAAGGATTTGGTTGTTGGAGATTTTATCCAGAGTGAAAGTATTATGGTCGAACCATAAGGATGATGAGCTTAGTTGGGAATCTGAGGATGCGATGCGCGCTCAATATCCCCACTTATTCCAATAGGTACCCTTTCGATTACGAGGACGTAACTAATCTTTTAGGGCGGGTGGAATTAGTAGGATTTCATTTCAATTCTTGGTATTTAAAGATAATTTTGACTTGTATTAAGTGTTTGATCCTACTTGAAAGTTAATGATATGTTGAGAATATGCTAGTGTGATAGTTTATATGCAAGTTTGATATTATATGGATATTATCTTTCGTACTTTAATAATAGATAGTTGGCTAAACATGTAAAGTTAATGAGCTAAAGTAAGTGATAGGATTTTCGCTACGAGTTTAAGAATTATTTCAAGTTTCGAGGACGAAACTTATTTTAAGGGGGTAGATTGTAACACCCCGATTTTTGAAAACAGTTTATATTTATTTTATTAAATATTTTAGTTTATTTAGTAATTAAATTCATTTATCTTTAGGAATTACTTTGTAAATAATTTATATGGTTATAGTGGGACAAGTTTAGTAAGTAATTTGACTAATAATAGTAATAAGAGGAAATATACTCACATATATGTAAGAAGGGGGAAAAAGGAAAAAAATAAAACAAGAAAAGAAAAGAAAAGAAAAAAAGGGACGAAACAAAAGGAACGAAAGAAAAGAAAGAAGAACGACGTTTCTTCTTCTTCTCTCACACCATCTTCTTCTTCCTCTCTCAAAGTCTTCAACCTTCTTCCTTCACCACACAACCACCACCGTTGCCGACGATCGCAACCAAAACCGCCACTAGAAGTGCCACAAGTAGACGTGGGCGGCGCAAGGGAGAGCAAAGGGGGTCGTTGCTGCTGTAATTTGCTCGTATTAGGGGATTTTGCAAGTTATTTTTCATTCCCAATCATCTATATTAGTGGGTAAGATGAATTCCTCAACTAATTTAAGTTTTCTTTTCAAATTATGAAGTTAGGGTTTATGTTTATGAAATTGAATTGGGGGTTTTGATTTTTAATTGTTTGGGTGTGGAATTGAATGAATAAAATGTGTATTTAGTTGGTTAGTAGTTAGTTTAGATTAATAGAAGGTAAGTAAACTTGTTGTTCAAAGAGAATTGTGGTGTAATTCGTGCAAATTACTGGCAGTTTCGTAAAACGCAATTTTAAGCAGTTTCTGGGCATTTTTAGCAAAAATACCATTTCACAAAAGTTGTTCGTATCGAAATTTTACTCAAGATAGGCTCAAGAAACGCTTGATTTGGAGTTCTAATGAGGAAGTTATGTCCATTTTAAGTTTCTGCTGAAATTGATAAAAAAAAATATAGTTAGTTTCGAATGTTTTAAGTTTCAATGTTTTCTTATGAAGGTTTAATTAATGGACTTTGAGTGTCTAAAGTATAACAAGAATATTAATGTTGATTTAGTATACACAAAGAGAGATTTTTAGTATTGTTAGTATTAGTTAGTTATGTCATTTGAAGTAAGAGGCTCATATGTTATAAAACTAGAGTTAGTTAAAGCTCATTACTAGTTAGCCAAGTCTATTATTATTTATTGAATACATATATGTTATTATGTAGCTTTCGAGTTCACTAAAGAGTCGTTTTGGAGATGGTTGTTTTGATGTGATTCGTAAGAGGTAAGATTCTTTACTCAAATCTTTAATAGTTATGAGAAAAGTCTACAAAAGATAACTTTCATTGTTTCGAGAAAAGATTATAAAGGTATGTATCTCTCCTGAGTTGAGATTGGTTTGAATAGGAGGATGTTCCTCCTACTACAGATAGTTGGTTTTGAATAGGAGGATGTTCCTTCTAATACAGATAGTTGGTTTTGAATAAGAGGATGTTCCTCTTAATACAGATAATTGGTTTTGAATAGGAGAATGTTTCTCCTAATACAAACAGTTTGTTTTTCAAACCTTGAATTACAGAATAGATACAGAAAGAGATTTATGGATAGTTTTATGTTTTCGAAACGGTTGGGATTGCCTTTGAGGCGTCTCAAGGAATTGGAACTTTGTCGAGATGTTCTCGACGTTTCAGAATAGTTGGGGGGTATGTTGATCAGTACCTCGGACTTAGATCTTCTGCTACGGTTTGGCCGTATGTAGGGTGTGCACACTAGGGGTCTTTGTCTAATAGTTATCCGGAGGGCCTAGCTAGCCCAAAGGCAAGGAAAAGTCTGTTCCATTCCATAGATTTCATAACTCCCTCTTTGTGAGGATAAAGGAAAGAAAGGATTTGTTTTAAGGAAAATAAAGAAAATATTTGATTTTGGAAAGGAATACAAGAAAAAGTTTGGAAAGAAAGGATTTGTCTTAAGGAAAATAAAGAATGAATTTGATTTAGAAAGGAATACAAGAAAAAGGTTTTATAAGGCTTGCTACTTATTATTTTGATTTGAAAGAAGATGATTTGTAGGATATATTATTATCCTACCTGCATATATGTTTGGCTTTACTGTATGAATCTTGCTCAGCCAGTTTGGCTGATACTACATGCCCGATATGTGCGCAGGTACATGAAGATCTTATATGATGGGTGTGGGGTGTGGCCGAGAGCGACGTTCCACCAACTTTTGCTAGTTAAAGTTATAGTATTCTTTATCCGCTGCACTATTTATCATTTTGGGATTTAAGGTTGTAAATATTAATTCATCTAGATCTTTACGTGATTGGACTGTAATAGTTTAGTTAAGATTTGCTTTGACTTAGATTCAGTCTACATAGCTTATCCTTAACGGTTATTCTCGCAATAAGCGTGGAATAACACGTCCTGGAATTTCGGGAATCTTGCTTGGATGTAGATCCTTGTGAGTTGGATAAGGATTATTGAGAATTTGGAGTGTTGGTTTTATTGAAGGATGTTTATAATTGGACGCGAGTCCTAAATTAAATTTTAGGCAGTCCATATTTCAAACGGAACTCTGCCGATTTTTCTGTAGAAATTTAATACCATTTAACTAGATAGTAACTCGAAATTCAGGGGTGTTATATTAAGATCGTCTTCGTCACCATTACTCCCCGAGCTATCACTTGACTCCGATACAACATCCCCCTCATGAAGTCCATCTAATCTGACTATAGTTGTAGTGTATCTAGGAATCGATGACAACCCAATTAATCTATTTGTATACAAGGGAGCATTTGCTTGTCCCAACATAAGCGAAACATCTAGTTCACAAGCTGCAGCTAAAGCACGATCTATGTCCTCTTTGGCTTGTTCCCATGACTTAGAGCACCTTGAACTTTTATGTCCAATCCTCCCACACCTTTTACAATATATGAAGACCCCCTCATACTTAATATCAACCCAAATTGTGCGACGTTCTCCAACTTCAACAAAAAAAAAACCAGGAATTAAGGAAGATTTAACTTTGACCCAGATGAGGGCTCGATAGTACTTCTTTAATCCCGGAAATTTTGAGTTATTATCAAACTTCATCACTCGACCAACTCTTGATAAAATCATATTGGCACATGATAGAGAGTTGTAAACTAAAGGTAAACCTTCTAACTTGACCCATAAAGCTGCTTTCGGAAAAATTGAACGATTTGAAAGAGTCTCGTAACCCTCCAAGGCTTAATCACCAATAACGCACCTTTATAATTTAACGTACCATACAATCTTAACAAACTGTGTTTGTCTTCAACCTCATGACAGTGGAAGAAAAAAAAGTTTATGCTCTTTTGAGACTGAAATTCTTCCTTTGGAAATCCACGAGTCTACCCATTCTTGAATTTCAGATACCTCAAACACTCGTGTATCCAAGAAACGACCTACTACCGTTAAGGAAAGATTGAAAGTGTAAGTTGCCAAGTCCTCCACGGGAGGTTTTATATATGGACCTTGCTTTCTATGAAAGATAACAAAAGTCGAAGTAGAATTTGAGTTTAGAGTATCCATAACTATGTATACCCAGACCCAGTTATCAAAGGTGACTGGAAAAAGAACAAGGCTAAATATAACACAAACAAGATAAGTTAAAGGAGCTTCAACTGAAATGATTTGTTTCACATAAAACGCTGTATAAGATGATATTAAAGAGAAAAATAGGTATGATGATCGAAGAACTTGATTCACATAAGAGTTGTTTAAGATGATAGAGAGTAAGATAAGTATGATGATCGAAGGAGTTAAAGAAACTGATTTATAGAGGGAAATTTTTTAGGAGAGAGAAATAAGAGAGAGAACCTCTCGACTTCCTCACTGCTATACATGGTTAACTTGTATTACTTCAGTTATGAGAGTCTTTGAGGAACTTTGTTGTAGGCGGACAATGAACTTACACGGTTACAGTTACACCATATATTTCCTGCCATTTTACTTGTTAATTCCCATCACTATTCCCCGTAATTTTTCTTCTATTCAATGGCAATATATTATTTTTTTAGCTTGTGATAAAGTATAAAATTGTGGAAGCTCTTTTAAAACAGTCTTGGGCCAAATACGTTTTTCATTATTGTTTCTACTCGACATATTTAGAAAGGCTCGGCTTTAGGTTTTTTGGAAATAATAGTTACTTCTATGCCATTACTTCTTTATAACTATTATTATAGTTTTGGGTGTACCATGCAGTTGGTACACCTAGAGATCGTTTACGTGAGTATATTTGGAGATTCTTTTTTCTTTTTCTTTTTCTTTATAAATGCAAGGAAAAAGATAATTATGAGGCCTTTTGCACGAGGGAACTCCGAATGCATCGCTTACAAGGATAGTGTTTAAAGTCGAATTATTACAAGCTTCTATGAAAAAATGAGAATCAACGAAGTGTCTAACATAAATTATTTCTCTAAAGATGTGATTGATGCTTTTAAAGTTGAAAGAATTGAGAATGAACTTTACGTATTCGATGATGCTTGCAATTTGTCAAACAGGGTCCTAGAGACCTTGGACTGCTTTGATGACTAGTAGCTTGTCTACCTCTAATATAGATTTTGGATACCCTCTTGAATGGCAAGTATTCCATGCTGAAGAGTTGTGGCTTCGGCTACGAAGACTTGAGCTTTTTCCCAAAATTCAAAGTGCAATGCTTGTAGAGCGTCCCTTGATGATCGCGGATGATAACACGAACTGCAGTGGAAGAGGAGCCAACAGGAAAATTTTAGTGGGAGGAATGGAGATGAAAGGAGAGCTTGTCAAGTGACATTGGTCTATAGTTGTACGTAAAATCAATTATGTGTGGTAAAACCGCGCTTATGGGATGTTAGGTGGATATTTAGTTTTTTCATTGTTGAAAATAATATCATTACGTTCCTTCCAGAGTCTCCGAATTTAGTAGATGAATTTAATGATTACATTTTTCCTTGACTTGGTAAATTGCAAGGTGGGCAGTAGGAGATGTGAAGGAGTATGAAACTGTAGCCATTTGTTAGCTTCAGGGAGGTCCCAAAGTTGTTTGGACTTGAAGCATAGACAAAAGAGATGATCAATAGTTTCTTCTTAAATATTGCATAATCAACAGATACTGGATTACTTTTCTTTTAGGAAGAATGTCTCAAACTCCAAAAATGTTATGACAAATTTTCCGTAATTTTTTTTTAAGGTGTAGGGGTATGTTAATGGGCCAAACCCATCTAAAAGGCCATTTCTCTTTCTCGGGTCGAGATTATAAGCTAACCAAGTTGTTGGTTTTACAGTGAAGTTCCCATTTGGGTTGGACCGTACCCCATATTGGTTTGTCTTTGATGTTTGTATTAGGAAAGAGGATTCCTCTTATGTTGGTGATTATGTGACGTGAATGGAAATTTTGGAGCTTTTGGATGTTCCAAGTTTTATTGGACAAAAACTTTTCTAACCAAAGGTCTAGACTAACTTTTTGCTGGAAGGGTTTCATCTAGGAGATTTTGATTAAGAATCCAAATTTTGAGCCCCACACACACACACGCACGCACGCACACACACACACACACACACACACATATATTTAATCCATTTGGTACCTTTGCAAATAATCTTTCTTTGAGAGAGAAATCTTAACCAAATTGGGGAGTCTTGTAGTTTCGAGGCACGATAGAAAAAACTTTTTTCTTAATGTAACTTTCTTTTATGATTTTGAACAATAAATTGTTGGGTCTGTAAAAAATATCCAACTGAGCTTGGCGATTAATGCTTTATTTGGTGGCAATTTTTTTTTTTAGACCTAGTCTTCCCCTAGATTTAGGTCGACATACATATTTTATCACATGCTATAAGTGGGATGACGTTTTTATCTTTGTTCGGACGCAAATTTTTTTTTTTTTTTTGGTGAAGGTTATCTATAGATTTTGTAATGTTAGGGGGTAAGAGAGAAGTGCTTCGAAACTACTTTAGATGATGGTGAATCTCCTTTCTTTAGACAAAAGTCATGCTTTCCAATTGAGCATTCTTTATTCTGTTTTTTTGGATAATATGTCTAAAATCAGTTCTCATTGGGTAGTGGGAGCTGAAGTAGATCCCCAAGTAACGTCCTAAATTAGAATTCGGCAACATGTTAAAATGGCTTGCCAAACTAGTGTATTTTTTTGGAATTGTTGTTTTTTTCGAGAAGCTGATGACAGATTTGCGAAAATTTACTAATTAACCTTGGAGATTGTTTAAACGCTAAACGCGTGAAGTTGTGTTCTAGAGCAGATAATTGGCGCAATGATGCGTAAGCATGTTGGCATGTTTTCTTCCTTTCTTCCTTTATTTATTTATATTTTTCCTTTTTCCCTCCTTATTAGTTTGTTTTTCCCCACTTCTTAAGTTCTTATCCAGTTTTTTATTTATTACTCCCTCCGTCTTAGAAAGATCTAAACACTTGTTAGGACATGTAGTTTAATATGATACCTTATAATATAGTTATCAAATATTTTATTAAAAAGTATATGTGATAGTAATTGGTGGGGTATTTTTTAATTGAAAAAAAGATAAAGTTTAGTATCTTTTATTGATAGAGATATTATGTGTGCCAAAAGAGTGTAAGAAAACTAAATGATAATGGGACCATGTCAAAAAGAAATGTTCAAACAAATTTAGAACAAACAAAAAAAAGGAAAATACCCAGATTATTCTGGAATGGAGGGAGTATCTTTTTTATTAACATTTAAATCTTATATTTACCCTATCATTATAAAATACTAGCTATTTATGCACGCTATGCGTGCGGCGACATTTTGGGAAACTCGGTAATAAAAGAATCAAAAATGAAATTATGAAAGTACGTATTTAAGTTCACATCCATTTGGTGAGTAAGCAAGATTTAAATACTTACGAATAGTATTTAAAAACACTTTAATAAGTAAGTATAAGTGACGAAATTGCTTATCCAAGTAATGAAGAAAACTGACTTTTTTTGAAGTTTGTGTTTGTAATTAATTTTGTAGTTTAAAAACATTTTATGGAATTTTTTTTTAGTTTGAATATGAGTTGCTCTGTAATGAGAATGTCGTGTATTTTTACTGTCCGTGGTATTAATTTTTGGTAAGTTCTTGATTATGAATTTTTTTAGTTGATTGGATGTAAATTTAATTTGATTGAATCTTTTTATTGGCAAGTTTATGTGATTGTCCATTATATGAGTTGATTGGGTTCAATAGAGATTTGATTGAATTTTTTTTGGCAAGTTTATGCGTGTAATGGTTTTTGATTTAGTGTTGGATGGTTTAGTTGGATTGTAATATTCATGTTGTGGAAGGGTGAATATGTAAACTCAAGGGGGGACACCATTGCTCACCCCTTGGCTTATATAATAAAAATATTCGATATTCCTACAACATGATTACTGTTTCTAATTTCCAAAATAAAGTATAATGAAGTTGGCAAATTTGTTTATTTTACTCCCTCCGTCCCTTAATAGAGTGTCCATTTCTTTTTTGTACACTATTCAAAGCTAAAGAAAGCCCTCAAAAAAATTCCAATATATAAGAAAAAACATAGTCGTGTAAGGTCTTGTTTGATTCGTCTCATTGCGTACATTAAGAAAATCAAACTTTTATAATTTTTACTAATATGTAATTAAAGATATTAACGATACAAAACGTGCATTGGCAAACGTGCATTGGAGAAATGAGCACTCTATTTAGGGACGGAGGGAGTATATTAGTAGTGTACTACCTCCGTTTTATATTAATCTACACACTTACACTTTTGACACTATTCACAAATTTCCCTTTGACTATCATTTGTGAATTATGGTTAAGAGAAAATATAGTCATGTGGGGTCTTGTTTGATTCGTCTCAATATGTAGTTTTAGTATATCGACCTTTTATATTTCTTACAAATACAAAATTAGAGATATAAAGGCTCAAAGTAGTGCATCAGCATGCGTGAAAAGTGTAAATGTGTAGATTAATATGAAACGGAGATAAGATACTCCAAATGATGTCCCCTCATTTTAACTCCCAATGATTTGAATATACTATTGTTCTAATTGGTTTGGACTAAAGAATTGGTCGGGACTAAAGAAGAGTAATTTGAATGGCCTTGTCCAAAAATTATACAACTGAAAAATATGTTTGAGAACCTATTTAACAATAAAAGTATTGAACCCATATTAAAAGCCCAATAAATATCCTTGATAATTGATTTTCACTTTATTTTCAGTCTTTTCTTAAAATAATTTCATAAAGTCAAATTTTATTATTTAAGATAATGTAATCCCGTATTTTAGTGATAATATTTGTTAAAAAGAGATATAGTGGTTATATACGAGAAAACGAGGAATCATCTCGAAACATCCGAGTGCAAGCTAAGCTATGCTAAAAAGATAGGCTTGTGCGTCTTGCATGTTTGCTTCAGTAGCTGCAACTCACTTTTCAAATCCCAACTTCTTGAATTCTCCATAAATAACCTCGAATATGTCCGATTTTGGAAGGCTTTTTTTACATCTCTCAACACTCTCCAACTCCCTTATTTTGAAACTTATAATTTCTCAAACTCTTTCAAAAGACTATTACAAAGCTCTGTCGGATTAAAAGCGCTATTCACTCCGTCCCAGAATAGTTTGAACAATTTCCTTTTATGTTTATTCAAAATTAGTTTCAACACTTTCATTTTTGGTAAGGTCCAACTATTAGTATATTATTCCCTTTATCGGTAACAAGTTACACAACTTTATCTCTCCTCCAAATAAAAGATACTGCATCAACTCCTATCACATCTACTTTTTAAAAAAAATAACATTTGATAACCACACTATAGCTTATTACCTTAAATTACGTGTCCCAACAAGTGTTCGGATCTTTCCAAAAAAAGAGAGTATAATATTTTTCAAGGCTTCAGCAATTGCTCACCGAAGTCCGTAATTCATGAATACTCATGCGACAAAGATGTAATCTCTTAGGGGCCTCTTCAAATTCCCATTTATTTATCTTGTTACTAATATAACTTTCAACTTTTCATAGTTTAGATCTAAACTTTTGACTGTGTTTGTAGAATTGTATAATTTTGTATATATATTAATTTCTATGTTAATTTTCAGGATTGTCTTATTATGTTAATTGCAATAGCATGCTCGAATTATTATATTATTGCTAAATGAGACCTCAATATTAAATCACACTTAATCAGTTAATTTGGACAACCTATCAATTCCCTATCAGTTTGGTTGATTAATAAAAAAATCACCAAATTTAGATTATGTAATCAATTGACTTTATGTGAATATATTTATTTGTAATCAATATTTCATTGAATAAAGTGGAGACCATAATTTGAACAAATATGGTTCATGACCTAATTTGTAACCTCACCCACAAATCCAAAATTTGTTAAAAGTGGTTTATTAGTGTGGACACATAATCATGTCTTCATGTTTTAGTACCCGATTATGACACATACCGTCCTCCTAATTGGTATGACCTGAAGGAGAGAGCGATATGAAAAGCCAAGTGCAAAACTATTTAAAAGCTCAAAAGCCTATTGTAGACGCATAAATATGTCTTTCCATTTTAGTATCCAGTGATGATATATAAAGTCGTCCTACTCATTCCGACCCAAAAGAGAGCAATTCAAAGAGCTAAAAATCCAAAATCGTTTTAAGGGCCCGCGATGAAAGGTTACAATCCCAGTTTTAAAAGTTCAATTAATTATTCTTGATAAGTAATTGTTTTCTTTAGTTAGTTTTGACTAAATATTTCTATATTAAATATGTAATAACCCTCATGATTGCTTTAAAGGGATTTAGGAGACTACTCATTCCAACAATATGCATCTTTATTTTAAGGAGCTCATTTCCTAAGTTACTCCAAAGTTCAGCATGCTTGGCTGGGAGTAGTCTTGAGATGGGTGACCTCATGGATAAGTGAAGACAAAATGCGCCGGAAGAACTTATTGTTGGTTATTGAGCACAATTTTTTGGCCCTGGATGCGCATTGATGACAACAAACTCGACTCCGTATGGGTCGGATGTTACAAATGGGTTTCGAGCAACCATGCGATCATGTGCTGATCGTGTGAATAATAATCCAAGGTTAGCCGCCTAATGGGGAGGATTCTGGGCTATATCACTGGTTGCGGTCGAATATGTAATTAGGTTCCAGGTTGGGGATACCCACAGGTCGTTGTGGCCGAATATGTGGAGTCCTCAGGCGCAACGAGGGTGTTGCTATCCTCAAGTGGGGGTGCATGTAATACCCCTCATGATTGCTTTAAAAATATTTAGCAGGCTACTTATTTCAACATGATGCATCTTTCTTTTAGAGAGCTCATTTCCTTAATTACTCCAAAGTTAAGCGTGCTTCACTAGGAGTAGTCCAAAAATGGGTGACCTCCTGGGAGGTTTATCGGGGTGCGCATGAGTGAGAACAAAATGCGCCGGAAGAACTGCATTGGTTAGTGAAGACATTTGCTTGCCCACGATGCACATTAGTGTAGATAAATACGACTGTGTATGAGTCAGGTGTTACAAATGGTATTAGAGTAATTCTGCGACCGCGTGCTGATCATGTGGATAATTAATCCAAGGTCAGTTGCTTAGTGAGGGATAATGCTAGAGCAATATCACCGACTGCGGTCGAATATGTAATTAGTTTCCAGGATGGGGAGATCCACAAGTCGTTATGGCCGAATATGTGGAGTCATTATATATATATATATATATATATATATATATATATATATATATATATATATATATATATATATATATATATATATATATATATATATATATGTACGGATCTTGTGGGAAACTGGATGGATCTTCCAATCACGTAGTATTACGCTTTCCTACAAGAATTTTACCGGCCCACTATGATCAACGAGTTTCACGGTAAATACTTGTGAGATATGAAGAAGAAACAATGGAGCTTGGTTGATGACAAACTACCTCCACTACAATGTGTTTGAAGGTTGTGTTTTACTTTGAACAAGGAAAGAAATCTAGAAATAAATCTCCTAAGGCAAGTATGTGAATGTTTCTAACCCGATTCCATATGTGATATCCTCCGATATATACACTAGGGAAGATTTACAAAAGAAAAGAATGAAACCATGCATCCATCTCACATGAATAGACACACACCATTTCACGAAAAAAGGCATCAGACCAGTATGGTGTGGGCGCACCAGTTCCTGCAGAATACTAAGTTTGAGGCAGAAGGCTTAGTGCGAGCGCACAGTTATACAAGTTGCGGACGCACCACCTTGGTGCGGGCGCACCAAACTCCCTAATATGCTCTTTTTGTTTTCTTCTTTCTCACCATGTTTCATCAAACGGCACAACACCGAAACATAGTATCATCACATAAACTCAACGGACACATGTAGCTATAAATGTTCCAACAATCCTCCTCCATTTATAGTATAAATACTTTAAAGTCCGTCCACTTGCAAACAATATAAAACAACTAAACTTGTGCATAAATGAAAATGTTTTTAGATTGAAATTCCACTTTTTATAACATTCTTTACAAGCTTTCGATTGAAGTAATTGAGTAAGCATTGAAACACCCAACCATACAAAATGATAAAGATGCTACACATATATACAAGCTTACACAAACACACATGTAAAAACAACTCCTTTAAAGGCCTTGAGTTCATATCCGCTTCATGAGTGTTCCAAGCCGATCCCTGAACTTGGTGAAGCGGCCAAACTTCTTACTCACATAGGTAAACCTTAATCAACATGCTCCTACAACATGAGCAACTCACCAAAGGTTTATTAAGACATAAAATTACCCTCTAACATTGTAGAAACAAGCACTCACCTTGGGATGTATCTCTTAGAGTTTTACAAGCCATAAATCAAGTTTGATCCTCATTGAATTCAAGATCTTGCATTGTACAAGACGTGAATTGAGTTTTCTCCACTTGTGACTTATAAATGGGTCTTATCCCCATCCCTTTTGATGTTTTGTACACCATTTCCCTTGGCAATGGTTTAGTGAATGGATCCGCTAGGTTCACATTAGACCGTACAAAATCAATAGTAACGACTCCATCATGAATCATCTCACGCACATAATTGTGCCTCACACAAATGTGTAGGGATTTGTCGTTATACACATGGCTATAATCCTTTGAAATAGTGGAAGCACTATCACAATGAATAGATATAGGAGACATGGGTTTAGGCCATAGATCCACTTCACTCATCAAATTTCTTAGCCACTCCGCCTCTTTACACGCCGAGGCTAATGCTATAAATTCCGATGCCTAGTTGAATCGGTAATACATGTTTGCTTCTTAGATTCCCAAGATATGACACCTCATCCAACAAGAAACACCCAACCACTAGTAGACGAGTAGTCTTCCTTATTGATTATCCAACTAGCATCCGAGTAACCTTCTAAAATCGAAGGATCTTCTTTGAATGTCAAACTAAAAGGAATAGTTTTATTCAAATATCTCAATACTCGCCTTAAGGCTTGCCAATGCTCCATACTAGGATTACTAGTATACCTACTTAGCTTGCCAACTGCGAATGTTATATCCGGCCGAGTACTAGTCATAACATACATCAAGCATCCTATTAAAGTAGCATAATCCAATTGAGAAACTGGATTACCACTATTCCGAACCAACTTGATGTTTGGTTCCATTGGAGTAGCACATGGAGCACTCTTTGCTTCATTAAACTTCTTTATCACCTTCTCAAGATAATGAGATTGTGTCAAAGAAAGTGAGCCATTCTCTCTCCTTATTCTAATACCAAGAATAACATCCCCTTCTCCTATATCTTTCATGGAGAAACTTGAAGAGATAAATTATTTAGTCTTAATGACTTTCTCTAAATCAGTCCCAAAGATAAGCATGTCATCCACATATAGACAAAACATAACTCCTTTACCATCATTATCAAATTTGCTTCATACACACTTATCAGATTGATTTATTTTATAAACCGTTAGCCAAGACAACAACATCAAACTTTTGATGCCACTGTTTTGGTGCCTATTTAAGTCCATACAAAGATTTAATAAGCTTACACACCTTCTTTTCTTGTCCTTGGACAACAAATCCCTCCATTTGTTTCATAAACACTTCCTCCTCCAATTCACCATCAAGGAATGTCTTGACATCCAATTGGTGAATTACTAGATTATGAATAGTCGCTAAGGCCACTAACAACCTAATGTTGGTAATTCGTGCCACCGGAGCGTATATATCAAAGTAATCGATACCGTAAGTTTGTTTAAAGCCTTGAACAACAAGTTTTGCCTTATACTTTTCAATGGTTCGATCAATTCTCATTTTCCATTTAAACATCCACTTACAACCGAGTGGTGTGTAACTGGGTGGCAAATTATCCAAGACCCACTTATCATTTCCCATTATTGAGTCTATTTCATCATTCAAGGCTTCTTTCCAAAAGGCCGAATCATGAGACTTCATAGCCTCACCAAACGTTCTAGGATCCTCCTCAACACTAAAACAATAAAGTGTTTGAGAACAAAGATATTCCCTTGACCCTTCCACTAAATAAAGTTGGAAATCCGGGCCAAAATCCTTCTCTTTCCTTGCTCTCTTACTTCTCCTAATTTCAGGAATAGGAGGAGCTTCATGATCTTCACTAGCATCAACAACTTCGTTTGAGGTACTAGGAAGATCAACCTCAACGGTTGAACTTGTGCTTGGTAAGTCCCTTGGTCCAGGAATTGATGAAAACCGAGTCTCATTAAAGATGGCATCCCTTGACTCGATCACCGTGTGTATTGAGACAAAATTAGTATGCTCTAAGACATAAAACTTATAGGATTTAATATGCTTCGTATAACCTATGAATATGCAATCAATTCCTAATTCACCCAAGGCCTTTCTTTTAGGTTTCGGTAACCTCACAATAGCCCTACAACCCCAAACCTGAAGGTAATTGAGATTAGGCCTTCTACCAAACCAAAGTTCATAAGGGGTAACCTTGTTCCTTTTATTTGGAACCCTATTCAAGATATAGCAAGCCGTTAACATGGCTTCACCCTAAAATCCATTACTCAAACCCAAGAAAGACAACATGGAATTAACCATTTCTTTTAAGGTCCTATTTTTCCGTTCCGCAATCCCATTTTGTTGTGGTGAATATGGAGCGGTCGTTTCATGAATGATTCTAATTGATGAAAAATAATTTGGCTCATAATACTCCCCACCCTTATCGGTCTGAAATCTCTAAGCAACAAATTAGATTGTAATTCAACTTCGGTTTTATAAATCTTAAACTTATCAAATGCCTTATCTTTAGAAAACAACAAGTACACATAAAAATATCGAGAAAAATCATCAATGAAAGTTATCAAATACTTCATATTTCCCAAATATGGTGTGCTATGAAAGTCACACAAATCACGTCAACACTAGGAAAAAGATTTATTGTACTTTTGTTTAACATGCATGTTCTACATTTCTCTATATTCATGTCAACTATAGGAATCCAACCATCTTTAGACATATCATATAATCTACGATAATTAACATGACATGAACGATTGTGCCATAGAGAAGAAACATGCACTATGTAAATAGAATTTACACTTTTATTAACAATTGAGAGTTTAAACATATTATTACAAAAATATACTTGTCCTACAAATACACGCCGTTTACATAAAATAAACTTATCGGCTTCAAACACTATTTTGAAATCGTACTTATTTAGTAAACCTTCGGACATAAAATTCTTCCTAACTTCGGGTACATATACAACTTCTCTTAAAGTCAAAGTCTTCTCAGAAGTGAGGAGTAACTCTACTTGGCCTATTCCTTTTGCCTTTACCTTAGAGTCATTTCCCATGTACAAGACCAGCCGTTCATCCAGAGCTTGATAATCTTTGAAGTAATGACGATCTTTACATAAATGTCTTGATGCCCCGAAGTCCAGCCACCAAGAATCATCATCCTGCACCACATTCATTTCAGAAATCATTGCAATAAAATTCATTTTTTCATTCACAGAAACATTATGTGCTAACTGACCTTGATGGGGATCAACCTTAGGTTGGTCCTTATCCTTGTTCTTCTTCTTTGCCAAAGAAGGATAATTCCTCTTCGGCCCTGTTCTTTTGAACTTATTTTTGGCCGAACCGAACCGAACTTATTTTATTTTTGCTTGAACCGAACTTATTTTTTTTGAACCGAACTTATTTTTACTTATTTTTGTTGAACCGAACTTATTTTTGCCGAACCGAACTTATTTTTACTTATTTTTCTTGAACCGAACTTATTTTTACTTATTTTTCTTTGAACCGAACTTATTTTGGCCGAACCGAACTTATTTTTTTTGAACTAAACTCGTATTAACATAATATTATCAATACTCATTATTATAATAGTCAATAAATATTAACATAATATTATCAATACTTATTATTATTATTTTTTATTATTTTATAATATAAATAAAAATAATAAATAATAATAAATAATAAATAATAAATAATAATAAATAATAAATAATAAATATAATAAATAATAAATAATAAATAATAAATAATAAATAATAAATAATAATAATAATAAATAATAATAATAATAATAATAATAATAATAATAATAATAATAATAATAATAAATAATAGTAATAATAATAAATAATAAATAATATATAATAAATAATAAATAATAAATAATAAATAATAAATAATAAATAATAAATAATAAATAATAAATAATAAATAATAATAAATAATAAATAATAAATAATAAATAATAAATAATAAATAATAAATAATAAATAATAAATAATAAATAATAAATAATAAATAATAAATAATAAATAATAAATAATAAATAATAAATAATAAATAATAATAATAATAATAATAATAATAATAATAAATAATAGTAATAATAATAAATAATAAATAATAAATAATAATAAATAATAAATAATATATAATAAATAATAAATAATAAATAATAAATAATAAATAATAAATAATAAATAATAAATAATAAATAATAAATAATAAATAATAAATAATAATAATAATAAATAATAAATAATAATAATAATAATAAATAATAAATAATAATAATAAATAAAAAATAAAAAAATAAAAAAAAAAAAAAAATAAAAGAATAAAAGAATTAAAAAAATAAAAAATAAAAAAAACAAAAAAATAAAAAAATAAAAGAAATTAAAAAACAAAAAAAAAAAAAAAAAAAAAAAAAAAATAAAAAAAATAAAGAAAGTAAAAAAAATAAAAAATAAAAAATAGAAATTCATCATTATTATAATTATAATATTAATAATAATAACAATATTAATAGTAATATTGAAAATAAAAATAATAATTACAACATTAGATAAGACCGTACTTATTTTTGCTGAACCGAACTTATTTTTACTTATTTTTGCCGAACCGAACTTATTTTTACTTATTTTTGCTGAACTGAACTTATTTTTGTTGAACCGAACTTATTTTTTTTGCTGAACTGAACTTATTTTTGCTGAACTGAACTTATTTTTACTTATTTTTGCTGAAAATAAGTCCAAAAGAACAGGGCCTTCAAATGAAAACCACCACACCCCCAACAAGACATAGCCTTGTCTTTTTCTTATCATTCCCTGTGGTGATTTTATTGGACTTCCATGAGAGTTTGTTGGACTTATTAGTCCCACTTGATTGCATTTCTTCCATCATGTTACTAGAAGAAACCGGACCACTTTTCGGGTCCTTGGAGACATCTTGAGACGGTATACCCTCCTCAATGCGGAGATGGGTACCCAAATCTACCAAGGACATGGACTCCCTCTTATGTTTCAAAGAGTTCCCAGTTTCTTTCCAAGACGGGGTAATTTGTCAATGATGGATGCAACCGAAAACGATTCATCCATCAACATGCCTTGTTGTCTAATTTGGTCCAACATATATGTTTAACCTCATGAAATTTTTCCATAACGGAACGACCATCAATCATCTTGTAAGAATTAAAATTGCTAACTAAAAATTTCTTACTTGACACGTCCTCCGCGATGTACTTGGATTCAAGAGCATCCCAAAGTTCATTGGCGCTCTCCACATTTTGGTATAACTCAATAAAAGTGTCCGACATTGCATTGAAGATATGGCCCCGGCAAATCTAGTCATCATTCTCCCATTATGTTCTTGCACGGGCCGCCTCCCGGGTTTTGGCTTTCCCTTCTTCCGGTAATGGTGGCATCAGGGTGCTAAGAACATAAACAACATTTAATGTGGTTAAGAGAAACTGCATCTTCTTTTGCCAACCGCAATATGCTACCCTTTCAAACTTTTCCAATTCCCGGAAATTCGTAGTCATCTCTTTCAATAAAGAAGCCATAACGAAAAGTTTAATGTTCTTGTAATTATTGTTATATATGTATGTATGGATCTTGTGAGAAACCGGATGGAAATTCCAAGTACGTAGTGTTACGATTTCCTACAAGAATTTTTCCGACCCATTATGATTAACGAGTTTCACAGCAAAGACTTGTGAGATACGAAGAAGAAACAATTGAGTTTGGTTGCTAACAAACTACATCCACTACAATTTTTTTCTTTTACCCGATTTTTTTTTTTATTTCTCGGTTTTCCTATTTTTCAAAAATTGTTAATTTAATTTTTAGTTGTTTATTTTTGGTTCTCTTAGTTTTATTTTAGTTACTTTATTAATTTTGTGAGAGATGGGTAGAATAGGAAGGGAATATAGGATAGAAATATTATATGTCTGCATTTAAATGTTTTGTTCAAACATGTTCAAGTGTTTTCTTCCCCGCTTAACCTGTTTGATGTTATTCCTGGCTTTACATTATTATTTATTCTTGCTTATTATTTATTGTTGGGAATATACGCTATGTGAGAGAATTACTTATTATAGATGTCGTGGTCATCTGTAAATGGACCTTTAAGCATGACTGATAGTTAAGCTGCCCGAGTAGGAAGCTACTCCCTATTGTGTTTAGTGATGATGAGTATGACATGGAGTCAGATAGTGAGAGCTACACCAGTCTAGACCTTATTTTGCATCGTGTCTTCAAAGTAGGCATCCCTGATAGCGATGATGAGGTAATTCAAGAGTTTGACCGTGCTAGAGGGCAAACCAAAAAGGACATTTACAGTGCTACTTGGAGATCTGATCTGAACAGTGACAGTGATTAAGAGTTGGAAGAGGATGGACCTCAACCCAAAAGGATTCGAAGATCTACTAGAGCTAAAAACCCAAGTTATTGTTATTATGATAGTGAAGGCACTGAAGACTTCGCAGATGAAATGTTTACTCCAGAGAAATACAAGGAGAATAAGGATAGAAAGGATGATGTCACTCCATAGAGTATTTATTCATGTTCTAAGATTAGTTAGTTGAATAAGTAGCTAAGCTACAATGATTTAAATTTCTTTCTTTAGCATCTTTATATTGTTGAGGAATAAGTTTGGTTATATTTGATTGGAAAAAATATATTATTAATATCGTTTTGAGGAATAAAATAATAATTCGAGTTGAGTAAGAATTTGTTTTAGTACGCGAAAGGGGAAATATTTTATTTAATTATCGTGATTGATTTCGCTTGATCCTTATATGATTATTGATGTGAATATTTATTCATGCGTGAATATATGATTGTTATGGTTTATAGTGATTGAACTTAGTGCTATTATATCTTTATAGAATTTTATTTCAATGCGATCTTGTATGATCAAATCGATTGATGCCTTCATAGTGAATGGCAAGCAGTTGTGAATCAAAACCTAAATTCGACCTACGTTAAATTTCAGGTCGCGAAGTAAAATGGCACATAACAATACCGCCTTAGCCTCTGCTATTCGCCTTTTGACTGAGAAATTGACTCAAGAAAGGACTGAGCGTCCTGATCCTACGGGGGATGTGTTTGAAAAGTTAGCTAAGATTAAGTCGTTGTTCTTTAAGGGGCAGGCCAACCCTACGTTCTTAGAGAGCTGGATTAGGGAGTTCGATAAGATTTTTGGGGCTGTGAACTGTCCTGAGGCAATGAAAGTGGGTCAGGTTGTGTTGTTTTTGAAGGATGAGGCTGATTTATGGTGGAAGGAAAATGGAGATAGGATTAGTGCTATGGAAGGGTTTAATTTGGATTCCTTTATTGCTGCTTTAAGAGGAAAATTTTACCCTGCATTTATGAGGAAGCAAAAGGCTCATGAGTTCATAAACCTTAGGATGGGGAGCATGACCATTTCTGAGTAGTATAGCAAGTTCATAGCATTGTCTAGATATGCACCTGAGGTTGTAGCGACCGAAGAGCTGAAAGCTCAGAGGTTTGAGCAAGGGATGACTAAAGAGATTCAATTGGGATTAGGTGGTGAGACCTTTGTGTTCCTAGATGTTGTTTATGGGAGAGCTGCCCATATTCATGGTCTTCAATCAAGGCGAGACAAGAAGAATGCTGTGGTAGGTGAGAAAAGAAAGGATTTCAATGCTAGTGGGAATTAGGGAAATTTTAAGAAGAATAGGAATGGGAATGGGAATTTCCAAGGAAGGAATGACCAAGGTTTTAATGGTAAGGGCCCGTCTGAGAGAAGTTACAACTGTAAGAGGTGTAACAAGAACTAGACCTGATTATTGGACAGGGTAGCCCAATGGCTAGAGGGTTAGGGTTAAATTTACAGGGCTTTTATTGGACAGGGCTTTATTGGACAAGGTCATTTATTGGACAGGGCCATTATAGGGCCAACAAAGAAACCCAATAATTTTGAAAAATAAAATAGGTTTTGTAAAAACAATTACATGTTCGGATTCACATTCATTTATACTAACTTTCGGCTTTCTTTGTTCCTTATTTTTCTTGCTCATTTACCGACCCGCCCATTATCGACCCGCTATCGGCCTACTATCCATCCGGCCCGACCCGACATCGACCCTTTACGAGGCCACCCTCTTATGACCCGACCCGCACCGACCCCCGACCCAACCCGTCCAATAACCATGTCTAACAAGAACCATCCTGGTAGATACAACAAAGGTGATCTAGTAACCTGTCATTACTGCCAGAAGAAGGGGCATGAAGAAAGAGCAGAATGGTAATGGGAATTGTAGTCAAGGGTACAACCAAGCGAACAACCAAGGGCCGAAGCCTACGGGATCGCAGAATGGTCAAGGAAGCTACGAAAAGCCTGTTCGTGATGAGTCGCAATGAAGCCGAAAAGTCTACCGACGTAGTTTTCGGTACTTTTTCTATTAACTCCGTTCTAGTTTAAGCGTTATTTGATTCCGGGAGCGACCTATTCATTTATTTCGTCGTCCATTATAAAAAAGTTTGGGTTTAGTAGACTTTGAAGTAATTGACTTGCCTCGTAAGTATACCTACTAGAGAGGTTATAAGGTCTACTAAGATGTATAGAGACTTACCTTTGAAGATAGAAGAATGTGTTTTTCCTTCTAATCGATATAGTTCAATCTAGGAGACCTAGACGTTATTTTGGGGATGAACTCGGTTAGGTTTCTATAAGGCCAAGATAGATTGTGAAGCTCAAAAGGTAGTGTTGAAAAGCCTTTTAGGGAAGTCAACTTCATACCGACGATTTGGAAGGCCTAAGAGTTTTGGGATAATTTCCACAATGCAAGTGAAGAAGTTAGTAAAGAAGAGGTGTGAGTTGTTCTTTCGTAGCGTGCGAGATGTGAGCAAAGAGGTCGAGCTAAGAATTGAGGATGTACCGGTTGTGAATGAGTTTATGGATGTGTTTCCAAGCGAGATTTCCGGTATGCCGCCTAAGAGAGCCGTTGAGTTCACCATAGACTTAGTCCCCCGGTACTCGCACCTATTGCTAAGGTACCGTATAGAATGGCACCTCCCGAGATGAGCGAGTTGAAGACGCAATTGTAAGAATTGTTGGAGAAGCAATATTAGGCCTAGTGCGTCACCTTGGGGAGCTCCCGTGTTATTTGTGAAGAAGAAAGATGGAAGTATGAGATTGTGCATTGAGTATGGGGAGTTGAACAATGTGACCATTAAGAACAAGTATCCTTTGCCTAGGATATATGACCTGTTCGAACAAAGTGGAATGGAGAAAGTGTGTTTTCGAAGATCGATTTGTGTTCGGGGTATCACCAATTGAAGGTAGATGATAAGGATATAAAGATTGCGTTTAGGACGCGTTATGGTCATTATGAGTTTACAGTGATGCCGTTTGGATTGACCAATGCTCCGGTTATATTCATGGACTTGATGAATAGGATATTCCATGAGTTTTTGGATAAGTTTGTCGTAGTATTCCTTGATGATATTTTGATCTATTTAAAGAGCGTAGAAGAGCATGATGAACATTTGAGGATAGTTTTGGAGACTCTTAGGAAGAACCAATTGTATGCAAAGTTCTCTAAGTGTAAGTTCCGATTGGAGAAAGTAGCATTTTTGGGTCATTATGTATCTAAGGAAGGAGTTTATGTGGATCCTGCGAAGACTCAAGTTGTTAGTAAGTGGCCTACACCGAAGAATGTGTCAGATATTAGGAGTTTTCTGGGATTAGCTGGCTATTATAGGAGATTTATGAGAGATTTCTCGAATATAGCGAGGAAGCCGTTCAGACTTTGAAGGAGTGTCTGACCTCTGCACCTGTTATAATCCTACCTGACGGAAAGGAAGGATTCGAAGTGTATAATGATGCTTCAAAGTATGGATTGGGGTGTGTTCTGCAGCATAATGGGAAAGTGATTACGTATGCGTCGAGTTAGTTGAAACCGTATGAGTCGAACTATCCCCCCCTAACACTTCATAACTCCATTTTCTAATTGCTAAATTTAGTGTTTCTAACTATTTATAGTGTTTTAATTATTAGGTGAACAATGAACCAATGGAGGAGATCAAACATGGATGCCCCACTATATACGCTTGGAAGCAATATCTAGAAGGAAATTAGGGATGTATATGGTAGAAATATTTTGTGGTACATTAAACAATTATTTAGTTTAGTTTGATTTACTACATTCCATTTATATTAGTAAGAATTTAGTCATGATTGTAGTACTCTTATAAATTCATTAGTTTGAGAAATTTCAATACAAACATAACAACTTTTTTGAGCTTCTGGAGCGTCTTTTAATATATATATATATATATATATATATATATATATATATATATATATATATATATATATATATATATATTATCGGCGGTACAATACCTTTGAGTAATAGGCATCGCAATAGTGTGGAGTAGACGTTGCCAATGGGTGTTGCAATAGCTTTTGCCAATGGGCGTTGCAATAGCCTAACCGTCGTATAACCTACATGAAACCAATGACTCACATAGCCGTTGCCTAAAAGATTGGTCTAGAGCAACGGTTCATCAAGCCGTTGCAATAGGTCCCAAAAGTCGTTGCACTATTTCTATTGCGGCGCCTCCAAATGCGATCGTTTAAAACCGTTGCAATAGGTCTACCGCAATGATTTTTGGGCCTATTGCAACGATTTTCGTGTGTTGTCTTTGCCCTTTAATGTAGTAGTGAATGTAGAATATTATTCATTCAATACAATTCACATAATAAAATCTTAGTTTACGAAAAGCTTATTTTTCTTACGTTAAATTTATTATTTCTTTCATAGGGATTGTTGGTTTATCCATAAAATATTATTTATTTGGGAGGTATTGATTTCATATTATCTAGTAGAAGTCAAATTTCCGTTGTGAGCTCTAACAAGCTACTTAGCTTAGCCTCGCACCGAGTATTAGTCTTCGAGCTTAAGAAGACCTCGGCCGTGTCAAGACCTTGATATATAGAATGCCTTCGTGTCACCTGGATCTTGCAAATGTACTTCTCCTCTCTCGTAGGTTAGAAACAAAAAAATCCTTGCTCGAAAGCCAAGTGCTCGAAGAGGTTATGACAAAGGATGGAAATGATTTTTATTAAATAAATTCGAAGACTTCGACCTGTTTGAGAATTGGGGTCTAAATACCAATTTGCTCGACAAGGAATATTGAATACTGCTCCACCAACAGGCAACAGCCTTGATATTGCTCTATGGGTCATATAAAATAATGGGCGCAGAAGTTACTTTAATATGATACTTGGTTGTTAGGTGTATGACTCTCGTAACACAAAAGGTGGCAAATTTAAATGCTACTCTACTCAACCACAAATACAATGTGCAGGCCTAATATTATGGGCCACTTGTATAAATCATATACTGGGTCCACGAAGCTTCAAGCTATTTTCGGATAAAATAATCTACAACATTCTGCTCAATACACGATCTACATAAAGTCTTTTATCGCATATTAAGTATGGGATAATGTTTAAGTCCATAATACCAGTGAGTCCACGTAACATGTGACAAGGAAAAGATATCCTTAACGGAATAACTGAGCCTCAAATATTAGCCTATAGTCTTGCTAGGTTCATAATAACTAAAGTTACAAGAATACCCGTGTTGGCAATACAAATCACAATTCCCATATTAAACAGCTCCCTAATAGGGAATGCATCCCCATAACTCAGGTATCTAATACCCCTTGAGAAGTTCTCTCACTACTTTATCTCTCCAAAGAGTTATTTACTGCAGGTATCTAATTTATACCCCTTGAGAACTTCTCTCACTAATTTCTCTCTCCAAATAGTTATTAACCGACTTGAAGCATTGGAGGGCGTTCCTGGTTCACTCCCGGGTAGGTTTCCCCTATTTTTGCGAATTCAAGTGGACCCAAACAAGACTTGCTCGGATTAGACGGGGGGATCGTTCGAGATGATTCCCCAAATATCATATCCTAGTTTAGAAGACCGAAATAGACAATGGTTTTTGGATATACTCGATTGACCTCGAAGTGGAAAGTTATAGAGGTCGTGAAATTTTTTTGCCTAAGTACATAGTGGGAAAAAATTATGGACATTGGGGAATTTAGATCATAACAATACAAGCTTTAGAGGCTATCATGAATAAACTGGTCCACTGTCCCGATTCGAGCCGACCCGAAATAAGTGCAAGCTTAGGCAGCCTCAAAAGAATTTTTTAGGTCATAGCTTAAACTCGGCTTAGAAAGCCCGCTTTGGCCGGTAAGCATGGTTCATTTTACGATTTTTGGAAGTGTTTTTAGTAAAAAAAAACTGCGTGACTTGATTTTCTATCACCTTTAACAAGTTGCAATACTCATAGTTAACAGAATATGAAGGGTTGACGAGAGGTCATAATTTTGAACTTTAGGTCACAGAATTGGAAATGTGGAAAACACAGGTCTCGAAAATGAAACCATGTCGAACTTTAGGTCAACATAATTGAAAATGTTCCCAGATTTAACAATAAACATAGTACTTTACATATTTGGAAAATTGTCCAGAATAAATCAACTTCTAGCCGGTCTTCTAAAAATAAGTTAGTCGTTTGATTATTTTATAATAAGTCTAACCTTCATATCCCTTAATTTTAAACGAAAATAATATGATGAGATTTTTGTGACAAGTCATTCAAGATTCTAATATATGTGCAATCACTGCCTTAAATTGAACAATCTACCAAAATTCCTTGTGCAAGTTGTGGTGCCTGGTGAGTGGTAGCGAATGGGTGGCCTGGTGCGGTGCAGCGGTGGTGCAAGACAACAAGAGAGAGGAAGTGAGTTGCACTGCGGAAAGTGGGAGCAGAAGTGGTTGCATGACTGAGTGTCAATAATGGTGCAAATTGTGATTTTATCTGAACTTCTGAGAAGTTACGGGCAGAGCTAAGACTTTTTCAGTCAACTTTTTTAAAAAAAAATCGTTAATCACGTGCTCCACTATAATATTAACTACATCAGTCACTCAACATACATGTCATAAGCCAGTTTTAAAACATTCTAAATACTCGATATGATTTTGAAAATTTTAATTCAGAGCTAATATTCACACCATGTTTTTAGCAAAAATATCCTAAAGTCTTAAACTTAAAAAAAAAAAAAAAAAAAAAAAAACTCACGTGCATTTTGCACGGGTCCAAAATTAAAAATTAGTTAATTAATAAAAGTAGTGTATTGAAACTAAAAACATAACTCGTAAAATACGCCTACAATAAGGTCTAATAAGGACTATAAGCCAAATTGTTCAGTTGAGCAAAATAAAGTTTGACATACTCACAAAATAAGGTCTAATAAGTTCAAATAAGGTCTAATAATTTCATATAAGTATAATTAAGTTTAGATAAGTAAAAATAAGTTGAAAATAACACCTCATAATCTAAAACCTACTAATTAGTTTAATGTCCTTGTTAAATCTTATAAGATTGTGGGATGATGAATATATAAAGTTTTAAAGGCGAGCAGAGTTAAGCGTGTGTGGCCTGGGTTGATGTAGGAGTTCATTTCTCATACACCCAGGGTGTACCATGTGTATGGTACAACTAAGATTAATTTATGCTCATTTGCTTATTTAGAACTCTCCTTTTTTTAATCATTTGGATGGTTTCAAATGACCAATGCGCAAAATAAATAGCCTTCGATGTACCATGCTCACGGTACAGTTGGGTGTATGACAAAATTTATAGTTGATGTAGTTTAAGTTTCTAATTTGATCTATGTATGTAAATTAGTCACAGGTTATACCGTGAATGCACGTGTCATAAGCCAATTTTAGATTATCCTTAATATAAGATCATAAAATTTGTAATTACACGCTTATAGTTTTTAAATTTAGCTATAATTTTTCTCATGGAGTTCTAATAGTGCGAAAATGTTCACATTAGACAACGATATTAATGGTAACATGTGAACATATATGTTCCTTCTCTACAAATCCTTTTAAATAAAAAAATTTTCTTGAAATTTTTGATATAATTAATATTATCTTAATACTAATACATATGTGTTAAAATATTATCGTGCAAGATAGGGCTAGAACTTAGAAATTTTATTTAATGAATTAAATTCCTAAATAGCTTAACACAAACACTTAGAAAATTCATTTCACAAATTAGATTCAACACAATAAAAAAAAATTATACCTATATTTAATTAAGCTCTATGTTACTCATGGTTTTCTATTCAGTTTCTTTTTTAATAAATTACGAAGTTATTAATTTCTTTTTCCTCTTTTCTTTTCCTTAAGCAAATTAAATTTTTGACCGATGTGAAAGTTTTTGTGACATAGTGCCTGAAATTTCGATCTTAATTTCGTATGGATCAGTTGAATGTAATATATTGTCTGCAACTATACTAATATATTAAAAGGTATTCATAAGAAAGTTTGTGTGCCACGTGGCACTCACCTCTAAGGCTCTAATGCAAATGCTTTATTTTCAAGTCAAACCCTCAATTTAAAAAATAATGTTGTGTAGTTATAAGATATCGAACATGTGACCTTAGAAATGAAAAGTGAAAGCTTAACCATTAATCCAACATAACACCATTGTTTAGTATATTAAAATAAAATATCATAAGGTCTTATAATTATATCTCATTATAAGATTTGCACAAGTAGTTAGATATCTAACTTTATGATAATAACAAGAGACTATTATAGACATAAACTCTTACTCCTTTTCGTTGTAGAAAGTTAAGTTATTGCTTTCATCCCCAAATTTTTAAGGGTTTATTTTTCAAAAATCATGCAATTACTTATCATGTCATTACGTCAATTTTTCCTCACTTGACAAAAAGTTAGGAAAAGTAACAACCTGGGGCATTGCCCGAGACACTCACTAGTTGTTTATTTAATAAGTTGGGCCACACATCATCTTTTAATATAAGTAGATAATTCCTCTTTGGTTTTACTTATTTACATTTAGTTTATTGGTAAAATCATTATGTGACTTCTTTTATACATTCGATATATTTTTAATTATTTATAAATAGTTATACATGATTATAGGGGATATATATCATAAAATTTTAATTTTATAAAACTAAACCATGTGCAGATTGCACGGGCCCAAACTCCAAGCGTTAGGACGATTACGACTCCACGACAAGGATCACTCTAGAGTAAAGGGAGTATTAAAAATTACTCACATTAATTTTCAACGTAATACAATGCAACAAGACTATAACATAAGTATATATAACGAAAACAATATGATGATACTTTTGTGACAAAGTTATTAAAGATTCTTATATATGTGCAATCATTCCTTTATATTGTACAATCTACCGAAACTCCTCGTGCAAGTAGTGGAGCCCGGTGGGTGGTAGCGAGTGGCTGGTGCGATGCAAGACAATAAGAGAGAGGGGGTGAGCCACACTACGGAAAACGAGAGTGGAAGTGGTTGCATGACCGAGCCTCGAAGAGGTGTGAATTGTGATTTTATTTGAGCTTCGAGTGAAGCTATGGGCGGTGTGAAGACTTTTTTCAGTCAACTTTTTGGTCATGTATTCCACCATATTATTCACTACATCAGTCACTCAACGCATATGTCATATGCGAGTTTTAAAAACATTCCTAGTACTCGATATGATTATTGAAAATTTAATTCATGAGCTAATATTCATATTATGTTTTTAAGCGTAAAACAACCTAAAATCTTAAACTTGTAGAACAAATAAATTAGGATCCCAAAACTAGTAAATTAATAAAGTAGTGTATGGAAACAAAACACACAAGTGTTATAATATGACTACAATAAGGTCATATGTTAGATATTTATATAATATATATTATATCTTATTATTTTTGCTAAATATATCATCAAACACTTATTTTGGATAAAAAAAAAATGAAAAATTGATAGGAGCGGTCTCAACTATGGCCGTCGTGCCATAATAAGTCTCAACTATTGAATATCTTACAGCAGGCCAAACTTTATATCATAAGAGTGGTCTTGTAGGTAAATAACTTGCTACAGCAAGTAAATCGGGTCGTGTGCATTTCACATGTTTTGCACTCTCAAGTCTCAACCATCTTCTACTATTCGACCCAATATTGTCTACCCTCTGCCACTCCCAATACTGTAGATTCTTCAGCACTCTTCTCTAGATCCAACGAAGCCCGTGATTGGGGTACAAAATTAGACTCAATTGCCAAAACCTCATTCCAGAATCGTGATTGACACAATATTGCTTACCTCACGAATCCCCTTTCCCCTTTGACCCAGATAAAATTAGCTAAACATTAACTCTTGTTTCTCTCAAATTTGATCTGTGTTTTGTTCAACTAAGCCAAAATTCAGCTCCTACCTCGCTTGGTTCTTTAGTAATATGCTTTGATTCAAGAAAAATAACAAAGCTGAAAAAGAAGGTAATTGGGGTTATAATTGAAGCTAAGAAGAGGAAAAAAATACACAAGAACTCAATAGAAAACCAAGGACCACATTATAATTTCAGGAGAGAGAATGAAAATACTATCATTTTTAGTGGAACAAAGCTGGCTGCTCATAGGTTGAAGATCTTGTTTGGATTAGTGGGCCTCAAAGCAACAGAAATTCATCACCATCTTACACAAGCACAACGTCTTGATTCTCTTGAACCGTTTAGAAAACGAGGAAGTCGTCCTTCAAAAAGAACGCCAAGTGGGGGTATCGAATCACTTTGTGCCATTCCATGGATTGTTGCGTTCCAATGTGGCTTGGATTTGGAGCAACATTCGGTTATGCCATCCAAAGAACACGAAAAAAAATCTCTACATGCTTGAGCGGATGTACATGGTAAAGCGGCGTCTCGTTTGCGACAAAGAAGAGCTCCGGCCCTATCAACAAGTGGGCCAATGACAAGCAACAATAATAGCTCGGCACTCGAGACCCACGATGGCATCCGATGTGTTGAAGTTGAACAAAAGAAAACTCGGTGGAGATCTAAACCAAGTGAATGTGAAGATGATGAATAGAGGTGGGCATGGGTTGGGCCAGCATGCGGGCTGCCCGGCCCGAGCCCCGGCCCGTTGTCGCCTACGTGAGCCGTTGGCTTGCCACGGTCAAGAAATTTTATTTCGGGCTCGGCACGAGCTCACCTATATGGCTTCGTGGGTCGGCCCGCGGACCGAACGCCCCTTTATTTGTTTTTTAGCCTAAAACGCCAAGAAACCAAAAAAATAACATAAAACATGGGCCTTGTCACTCACGAGCTCGGCCCGGCCCGACCCGTCATTTCTCCAAGCTCGGCCGGCCCATGCCCCGGGTCTAATGATGAACTATTGTTGCTTAAACATTAAAAAGGAAAAAAATGGAAAAACACTTTATTACAAGTTTAGCGAGGTCACCGAGTCATATGGGACCATGCTTGTAAAATATGACATAAAGTTTAGTCTGTTGTGAGATAATCAATAGTTGGGACTTAGGGTGCGTTCTCTTCACCCGAATAACCTTGAACCGAACCGAACTAAACCGAACCGAACTTATTGGACCCGATTCAACTTATTGGATCCGATTGAACATGATTGAAACTTGTTGGACCCGATTAAAACTTATTGACCCGATTGGAACTTATGAGACCCGATTGAACCCGATTGGAACTTATTAGACCTTATTGGACCCGATTGGAACTTATTTGACATGATTTAACAAAAAATTTGATGAGTAATAACATAAATATTATTACCCCTAACATAGATACTATCCTTCAAAATTTATTATAACATAATAATCATTGAAATTTATCATTCAAAAAAATAGTAATAATTAATTATCTCTTATGATTTAACATTTTAACAAAAAAAATACTATTTATATGCTTGCCTATACACAACTTTCACCACTAATATATCTAATACTGTTGCTTTGATTTCATAAAGCACTAGTAGGAAATCAATTAATATCATTTATATATTTCATTGTTATTAGTAACGAAATCATGTTATCTCTAGTTATTTAATGACGAATTGCAAAATATTATAATTATATGATGATTATTATTGTTAACCTTATTTGACCATGATTATAATTTTTTTTAATAATAACATAATCAGCTAATAGTAATATGACTAATAAAATAATAGATAATAATGCAAATATAATATTATATTATCATAGTGGTACTTTAATTAAAAAATTTAATAATAAAATAATACTACCTCCGTTTCTTAATAATTGCAACACTTTTCATATTTGGAATAGTCACAATAAGTGCAACCAAGCTTAAAATGGTAAAAAAAAGTTCAATATTATTACAAATATGTCACCAAAAGGTAAGAGTGGACCACAACTTTTTTATTTACATCACTTGAATTACTCTACTTTTATTGTGGTCCCAACTTTCTCTCTCTACATTCCTTGGCATTCCCCCACTTTCTCTATGTTGCACTTATTAAGAAACGGAGGAAGTAGATAATAATGCAAATATAATACTATATTATCTTAGTGGTACTTTAATTAAAAAATTTAGTAATAAAATAATCGACTAATAGTAATATGAATAATAGACAATATTACAAATATAATACTATATAATAATCATAGTGGCAATTTAATTAAAATTTTAATTTAAATTTATTGATCATTGACTATTTGGACCTTATTGGAACTTGTTAGACCTGATTGGAACTTATTGCACCTGATTGGAACTTATTGAACCTTATTGGAACTTATTGCCCTGATTGGACCTGATTGAAACTTATCTGAAGTGAACTAAACTGATTGGACATGAAATTTGATTCATTAAGGTGAAGAAAATACACCCTTATTATGGCAGGTCGATCATAGTTGGGACCGTTCCTATCCATTTTTTTTTCCTTGAAAAAAAAAAAGAATTGCTAAACAACGCCCTAGAATTTCCTAAGAACGCCATAAATACAGTATTTTTATACCGGATTTATATACTTCCATTTCTTTTCTCTATCCTCCCCTTGACTCACTTCCCTAACCCCTCCTCCTCCAATTTCAAAAGACACCACCACCACCACCACCACCACCATCTTCTTCTCCATGGCACCACCACCACCACCACCGTACCCCGACACGCCACCACCACCGTACACCGACACATCATCACCACCACCCCTTCTCTCCTCTCTTTTTTCTTTTTTTTTTTCTTTTTTAAAAAAGACAAGGCGTCCACCATGGACGCCCCACCACCCGGTGGAGGCGTCCATGGCGGCGCTCCACCACATGGTGAGGCGCACGCCATGGACGCCTCCCTTCTTTTAAAAAAAATCACCGTAAATGTAAAAAAAAAAACGGTGAGAGAGAGGTGATGGTGGGGTACGACGATGGTGGTGCAGGTGTGGTGCGGTGGTGATTGCGGCAAAGACGGTGTCCAAGTGGTGAGTGGAAGAAGATGGGAGGGAAAGTGAATGAAGAAGGGGATAAAATCCGAAAATGAGAAAATATTAGGGAAGTGAGTCGAGGGAGGAGAGAAAAGAAAGCATAAGTATGTAACTACCGTATAAAAATACAGTATTTATGGCGTTACTAGGAAATTCTAGGGCGTTGTTTAGCAAAACCCATCTACTGATTTTAGGTATTTCTCGCAGACGAATCGATGCCATCTGCTTCTTTAGATGCCAAGCTTGAACAGATCCTTAAACCCTATTCCTCACCCTAACATTAGTCCAACCATGAAACCAAACTAATAAATCCAACCTTTCCTTTCTCAGTTATCTCGACAAAAGCTTAATTTCATCATTGATAAAGTTTCCCAATTCCAAAACCACAATCAATCTTAAAAATGCTAAGAAAACGACTTCCATCACTATTCTCTGCTACAATCCGCAGTTTCTCCAAACCCAACCTCCCATCTCCCCCTCAATCCACACTACCTGTCTCAAGTTTTCTCTTGAAAGGTTCAAATTCGTCGAGAATTTTCTCAAATGGACCAATTCGGGAATGTGGGTTTTCAACTAGGAGGGCATACAGTAGTTTATTGAGCTTGAATGATCTGAGAAATAACCCAGGTGCGACCAAACAGAAGAAAAGGAAAGGGCGTGGTATTGGGTCTGGTTTGGGGAAGACTGCTGGACGTGGTCATAAAGGTCAGAAAGCTCGTGGGACCATGAAGTTTGGGTTCGAAGGTGGTCAGACACCGTTGCGTCGCCGCCTTCCCAAACGAGGGTTTAAGAATCCCTTTAGCCTCACTTTTCAGGTGATGTGAGTTTCACTACTTCTATTTTGTAGTTGACTTGGGTTTATATAGGTGTGCTAGATATGGATTACTGAAATGCGGGTGCATTGTTGAATGGAATTATATGTTTGTTGTTAAATGTAAGTTTCTGAGGTTTCGATTGTGATTACTGCTTGTGCTTCGTTGGAATTGGATGGAAGCTGTTTCTGATGTGCCCTTGTTTGTAATGGCATAAATGGATCTATTGCCATTATCATTGCCTTCAATTTTGACTTGTGCCCCCATCCTATGTGCGGCTAGTGATGTCCTTGGTGTGTGCGCACAACTTTCACATTATCATTTGGATGATTGTTTCCGCTAGGCCTTTTTAGCAGAGTTCTTATAGGCTTATAACTTCTTCAATTGTTAATTTAGGGCATCTTGTTGATAGTTTGCCATTGCCTGATACCAAATTAATCAACTTGTTGAAATGGACACTTGATACAAGATAATTTTAAGTTAAATTTTTGCTCTTTTTAGTGTGAAGTAACTCTTTGAGTTCTGATGTTGAATCAGATTATCCTAGTAATAATCATTCAGCAAGTTGGTGAGAAGTTTTTTACCTACTTTTTTGTGAAAGTTGTATCTGACGAGTAACCTGATGGGTATGTATGGCTGAGTTATCATTTCTGTAATATTATTGTACCCGTTAATGTTGATATGTTTTCTTTGGTCTCTTATCCTTGTAAAAACTGATGTTTAGCAAAGTGATTGGAATCTCTAGAAGTTGGAGGAAGGAATCCATAAATTATGGGTTTGTAAACTATTCGTCAATGGAGTAAAACTAATGACGAGTAGTTAGTTGGAACTAAGGTCGGGTATACATTCTAATTAGCAGGAAACTAAGAACCATAATATTCTATCAAAATTTGAATCCTTGATGATCTTTACTCTTATGTCAATTGCGTTTTGGAGAAGATTAAATAACATTTCACAGTATGATTTGGAACAAATGACTCGATGGAGCTTGGTAGCCTCCATCATAGTCCATATGTTAAGCGTCTTAAGACATCCGGAATGTTTTGAATACTCTTGACTTTGATAACTAGCCATTTTAAATCAACAAAACAATTGGGACAATATGCTGAAAATGGAGTAATAAATGCTATACATGGGTACCGTCATTTTTCTCTCAATTGATTGTAAGCTTTAACTTTTCGTTTGGTCCTTCTAACTGGTGAGAATTATCTTTTCCAACATGATTATAGATTTAGCAGTTGTAAGCTCATCAATTTTTTTCTGAAGATTGATATGTTACACTATGGATTAGAAATAACAGTCTGTATGGGTTGGGCTTAGGAACTAACACCAGAAACGAGGAGACATGCTGTCCTACTTGGAGGATTGTGAGGATGGAAAAAAAATGATCTTGATTTCAAGATATACGGGCTGAATGTAGAAATAATTTGGCTCTTGAAAGTACAAGGAGAAGTAGTACTCAAGTGATTACTTCCTGTTTTTTTTTTTTTTTTTTTTTTTTTTTTAAAGTTGATATGTGCTTAAGAAAATATTTATGTGACGTAATAATTCATAATTATGAGACAAACACGTCTTTGGATTAACAACTTTTGCTCAAAAGTGGTGACACTTATGAAGAGAGATTTTATACCTATATAATCTCCCTTGAATATTAGAAAATTACAAATAAAGCTAATTGTGATTCTATTCCATTTGCCTACCTGCCCGATGATAGTTTACTTGTTCAGTTACTCTCTCCAGGTAAACCATCAATAATGGGACAGAGGATAAGGAATATAAAGAATCACTTGTTGATTTTTTTCTTTTAATAACAAATGCAGCTATATCCATCCCCTCTGTGCTGTCTATTGAATGGGGTTTATCAATTGTCAATCTATGGTCCCACTTAGCAACAGCAGGTGTGGTGCAATCTAAAGTAACAGCATGTTTAACTCTCAGAGTGATTGGATTTTGAGGTTGAGATATGTATTACTTCTAGTTCTCTTAGATTGAGGTTGGTTAAGCAAAGACCATGAAAGAGCAGGGGAGAAAGAGAGATTAGGGCAGTGGAGTTGCGAATGAGCATAGTGGCTGCCTGATCTACCAAGGTCATGTTATGATGAACTGGGATTTCTCATTCTCATGAAATATGCACCTACAAGTCGGGCAATTAAATACAACTTGTATAATAACAGAGGAACTGTGCATCCGTCATTTAATCCACATTATGATGATAGTGCTAGATATCGTCCAGGTTCTTATGAAAGTATTAACTTGGTGTTTCTTGTTTCTAAAAGTACAATGTACCCTGTAGTTGTTAAAGAAGCTTTGAATTTTTTAACTTTACATGATCTGTTTGTGCATATTGTCTTTAAAGCCCCTGGTTTTGTGTTTCTTGTAGAATTAATTACCTTCTGTTTGAGCTTTTTGAATTTTGGTTTCTTGGGTTAATTTTGTTTAGAAATTAAGCTTGTATAATTATACAGGGTTTGTATTAGCTGATATTGTGACCTTGAATTTCATGTTTACAGGGAATGTTTAGCCAATTTAGTACAATTCTAGCTTATTTTTTTCTGCTTAATTGTTTGCTTTCATTTAAATCATTCCTGATATATTTGTCACAGCCAATAGGTTTGGGAAAGATTGCCAAGCTTATAAATATGGGAAGAATTGATTCATCTGAGTTGATCACAATGAAAACTCTCAAGGTTTGTATATTTTAATCAGTGTGCTCTCTTCTTTTCATTATCACTGGTTTTTGTTGGCTTTACATTTCAAACATTGGCCACCAATAGGAGGCAGGAGCTATAGGGAAGCAGATAGAGGATGGAGTAAGGCTGATGGGACGTGGTGCTGAACGAATAATATGGCCGATCCATCTTGAGGTAAATTGTGTTTCATGTCTCTCTGCTATGTTGGAAAAGAATGATATTTCTGCAGTACCCTGCTTTATGTCTGGCCTCTTTTGCATGCTCTTCATCTTGATTGTGAAATTTGCTAGTCCAATTTTGTGTCAATAAGTTACCTCCCCGTCGAGTGATTGCACAAATTAGATTATCAAAGACATATTGCTCCATTACTTTTAGAGGTCTCTCCGCAATGAGAAAGAAAGTGTGTCACGTGCTCAGGGTTGCCAAAAGCGCGAACATACAGAATGAAGGCATTGCCTGCACATTCTTTGAGCTAACAGTCATTGCTCTATTATGATTGATTGCTAGCAGTAATAAAAGGGAAAGAAATAGAAAGGAGATCTCAGCTCGTGTGAGCTGATCCCATGCAGTGCATCTTGAGGAGAAATTTATTGCTAACATGTAGCTTGACTTTCTTCCTTACACCCTGGAGAGGACCTTTGCTCTCAGCTAGCTTAATTTTAAAGAATATCATCAACATATAAAGATATTTCTGTAATAAAAAGCAGATAATGTCATATCCTTTTTAGGTGTGTAGCAATGCTGAGTCAAACTGATTTCTGCTTGAAAACCTGTATTGATCTATTACAAAAAGAGATGAAAAACATAAAATGTACTTTCTCCATCCAATTTTAGCTGAAAACTTTGGTTGAATATGCTGCTGTAGGTGTCTAGGGTGACAGTGAGAGCAAAGGCAACTGTGGAGGCTGCAGGAGGATCTGTGAGGAAAGTGCACTACAATAAGTTAGGTTTGAAAGCATTGCTAAAGCCTGAGTGGTTTGCCAAGAAGGGAAGGCTACTTCCCAAAGCAGCTCGGCCTCCACCAAAACTTGCAGATAAAGTAGATAGTATTGGGCGTTTACCTGCTCCAACAAAGCCTATACCATTTATTGTCAATGAAAGCGTGGCAGCTGCGCCCCACTCCTTGTTAAAGACCAAACTCACTAACTGTATTCCTTTTGGTTCAGTTTTTTTGTTAGAACAGGTTAGAAAGTATAAAGCGGTGAAAATATGGTTATGTTCTCGTTTCTGTGGACCATAGGTACTCAGTTACGTTGGCAGCTCGGATATTTAATTGTATGCTTTTATCTCATATTTAATTAAGCAGCATCCCTTTGAAGTATAACTGTATAAGAAGTGGGTGCGATCTTACTCATGAATATTGGTTTGTTGACTAGAATATAAACTGATGGCCAATTTCTATTACGTTTTGATGGTCCTTAAGCTGTTTGGCCAACAAGAATGGCAAATTACCACATTCTTCTGAGTTGCATAGCCAGGAGCCTGGAAGCAACATGCACGCTCCACAACTTTCATTATGCAAGTAACAGCGGGAGTGACGCATGCATAGAGCGTATTTTCTGCAAGCCAACTCTCAACTTCTCTCCCTCGTACTAACGAATGAGCCTAGGCTCTCAATAGGTAATGAATGAGCATAGGCTATCAATAAGCAATGTGTGGAATTGATGATTGCGAGTGGGGGCTATATACTTCCTCTGTTTGAAAATATTTGAAACGTTTTCACTTTAATACTATTCACACATCCTTTAATCGTATTTTGTGAATTCTACACCAGGAAAAATGTAGTCATGTGGAATCTTGTTAGATCCACCTTGATATATAGTTTCAAATTTTCAATTTTTTTTATAATTTTTAATGACACATTGTGATGCGTATTTCAATCGCATCTCATTTTGGTTATTGGATCATTTTTTTCAAACTGACTTTTGTGTTTGATTTAGCTTGATTTGTAATTTGTTAAAGGAGTAGCTTTGTATCGTAACTAATTAGCACTAATAACCGTCTGAGTTAGTTACATTAAGCCTAAACTCTTAGATTTGCTTAGAAGAGAAGACGTTCTCTTGGTTATTCTGGCGCAGTGAAATCATTTTGGCAATTGTGAACAATCTACAACGAATTTTCCAGAGATTCTTTTTTTGGTGAATTGATAACATCTTGAAATTTCATCCTACCAAATTTGGTGAGATCTCATGAAGAAACGAAGTCGCAGTTGCCTTTCAATTGAGACGCCATTTCTGGATCAGTTTTGCGGTTTTGCACTCCTTGGACTATGTTCCGATTTTGTAAGCTTAAAAGCCTTTAATTTGAAATTAAATTAATGTAAGCTAGCAGGTGACACATGAGGGAGTTCAGCTATGTGCTTGAGGTGCTTGCTTGAGGTGGATTTTCACTTTACCCACCCAAGGAGGGAACCTCCTTATTGGTTCGATGGAAATGGCAATCTGGCAGCTTCTGGGCAGCAGCTTTTTTTGGCATCCAGTCACAACAAACTCACCTTGGTTGGAGCAAACTTCAAGTGTAGGAAAGCCTCCTACTGGTTATATGGCATATGGGCATCAACCAATATCAAGGGAGCCTTTATTTCTTGAATTGTGTGCTGGTTAGATCACTTAAGGACTAAGCTTTGTATTTCTTTTGTTTTCTTATTTCTTCCTTGTTGTAAGCTCCCCCTGTATAAGCTCATGTAAGGTACTTGTATAATCAGTTGAATTTGAATGAAATTTGAGCTTTTAGCTTATTGAAATTGGAAGTACTTAATCCAAATTTCTTCTTGTGATTAAGGAGTGAACTTAATCTCAAAACCCTAAAGTTAAGTGAGTGAAGCTTAATTTAAGAGAGAGTTATGATAATTAGTGAGTGAAGCTAATTAAAATACTCTCATATCCCTTCCTAAATCTGGTTTTGAGGTGAGTGAAGCCTCTAAATAGATTTAGAACCCTTAAGTGAAAGTAAGTGAGCGAAGCTTATCAAGCTTAAGTAAACGTTTCCGCATCAATTGGTATCAGAGCACAGTCTCACTGCAGCGGCGCGTGGAGCCCCGTGTTGTGTTGGAATTGTATGAAATTTTGGCTGTAGAAAGAAAACATCTTGATCTTTCTTGTATCAAAATTTCATGTCAATCCAAGTTATAACGAGTTCACAGTCGCACAAAACTTTAGACCCAAGTTTCTGAAAAATGGCAGATTTTGAAACTAAAGTGTTGGAGGGTTTTGCCAAGCTTTATGAGGAGATTGCTCATCTCTATGGCAAAGTCCAATCCTTGGAGACCAAGAGTACTGGAGATTTAGAAGTGAGGAGCTATTACAAGAAGGAAGATGAAGTTAAGCTCGGAGATCTCCCGGAGTTCGATGGAACCTTGGATCCGGAGGTGTACCTAGAATGGGAAAGGAAGATTGAAAGAATCTTTGAACACAAAGGTATTGATGACTATAAATGCTTTACCTATGCTGTTCTTAAGTTGTCTAGGCTAGCTTCCTTATGGTATGATAATATGCAAATGAGAAGAGAAAGAGAAGGAAAAAGAAAAGATTAAGTCATGGGGCTTGTTGAAACAAAAAATGAAAAAATGTTTTGTTCCTAGGACTTATAAACAAGATTTGTACCACAAATACAACACGTTACAGCAAAATAGTATGAGTGTAGAAGACTATATAAGAGAATTTGAGAGATTATCTCTAGCATGTGATTGTAAAGATGTAGAAGAGCAAAAAATCTCTAAATTTCTTGTAGGCTTAGTACCGGAAATCTGTAATAAGGTAGAATTACAACCTTATTTTTCTTTTGATGAAGCGTGTGAACTTGCTGTAAAAGTAGAAAGGCAAATTAAGGCCTCTAAGATTAAATCATTTCGTCCTAATTATGTCCATAAAACTGAAATTGTAAAACAAGTAGAAAAATCTGAAATTATGGACAAAGGCAAGGGCGTGGTCGAGACTTCTAAAACTGAAATTCATGGGAGGGTTCCAAGAACTAATAGAGACGAAGTTAAGTGTTTTAGTTGTCAAGGAAGGGGACACTACAAGTCCGAATATCCAAACAGGAGGGTGATGACTTCTATGGCTTATTTAGCTTTAGAAGAGGAGGATGCTCGTTATGCTTTAATGACGAAGGGGAAAGACGTGGAACAGGAAGGTGGGTTAGATGAGTTCGAGAATTTTGACAACCAGCCCTTGTTGGAGGCCGCCCCGGATCATGAAACACTTGTTCTAAGGAAGGTGTTACATGTCCACGCAAGTCCCTTAGAAGATTCAGCCCAAAGAGAGAATTTGTTCCAAACTCGGTGCTTAGTGAATGGACGAAGTTGCTCGGTGATAGTTGACAATGGCTCGTGTACTAATGCATGTTCCAAGAAGATGGTTGAAACGTTGCAGCTTGAAACTAGAGAACACATAGCTCCGTACAAGCTAAATTGGCTCACAAATGATGGTGGGGTTAGGGTTTCAAAACAGGCCTTAGTTTCATTTGAAATTGGCGAATTCAAAGATGAAACGTGGTGTGATGTGGTCCCAATGGATGCTTGTGCCTTGTTACTTGGGCGTCCATGGTTGTTTGATCGTGACGTGATATACATGGGAAGGTAGAATGTAGTTTCGGTACTACATGAAGGAAGAAGAATCGGCCTTAAACCACTCCCTCCTAAGATGGTTTCAAAGGTTAATGAGGTAAAGAAAGTTATTTCACTTACTAACCATGATGAGATTGATCTAAACAGGAAGCAAAGAAAGGAAAAGAAGAAAGAACACCTACTGCAAATGACACGAAAACCTCCTTTTGATATAGGAGATTATGTCTTTCTATCCTTAAGTGCACAAAAGTTCCACAACAACAAAGAAAGGAAAGGATGAACCGATCGAAGAAGGACCATTCGAGATCGTACACCGAGAAAACTATGATACCTTTCAAGTCATGCTTGGAAAGGGTGTTGTGGCTTCTCTTGCAGCAAGTGATCTTGTGCCATGCTTTGATTATGGAACTTGAGGACAAGTTCTTTTCAAGAAAGGGGGAATGATGCGTATTTCATTCGCATCTCATTTTGGTTATTGGATCATTTTTTTCAAACTGACTTTTGTGTTTGATTTAGCTTGATTTGTAATTTGTTAAAGGAGTAGCTTTGTATCGTAACTAATTAGCACTAATGACCGTTTGAGTTAGTTACATTAAGCCTAAACTCTTAGATTTGCTTAGAAGAGAAGACGTTCTCTTGGTTATTCTGGCGCAGTGAAATCATTTTGGCAATTGTGAACAATCTACAACGAATTTTCCAGAGATTCTTTTTTTGGTGAATTGATAACATCTTGAAATTTCATCCTACCAAATTTGGTGAGATTTCATGAAGAAACGAAGTCGCAGTTGCCTTTCAATTGAGACGCCATTTCTGGATCAGTTTTGCGGTTTTGCACTCCTTGGACTATGTTCCGATTTTGTAAGCTTAAAAGCCTTTAATTTGAAATTAAATTATGTAAGCTAGCAGGTGACACATGAGGGAGTTCAGCTATGTGCTTGAGGTGCTTGCTTGAGGTGGATTTTCACTTTACCCACCCAAGGAGGGAACCTCCTTATTGGTTCGATGGAAATGGCAATCTAGCAGCTTCTGGGCAGCAGCTTTTTTTGGCATCCAATCACAACAAACTCACCTTGGTTGGAGCAAACTTCAAGTGTAGGAAAGCCTCCTACTGGTTATATGGCATATGGGCATCAACCAATATCAAGGGAGCCTTTATTTCTTGAATTGTGTGCTGGTTAGATCACTTAAGGACTAAGCTTTGTATTTCTTTTGTTTTCTTATTTCTTCCTTGTTGTAAGCTCCCCCTATATAAGCTCATGTAAGGTACTTGTAAAATCAGTTGAATTTGAATGAAATTTGAGCTTTTAGCTTATTGAAATTGGAAGTACGTAATCCAAATTTCTTCTTGTGATTAAGGAGTGAACTTAATCTCAAAACCCTTAAGTTAAGTGAGTGAAGCTTAATTTAAGAGAGAGTTAGGATAATTAGTGAGTGAAGCTAATTAAAATACTCTCATATCCCTTCCTAAATCTGGTTTTGAGGTGAGTGAAGCCTCTAAATAGATTTAGAACCCTTAAGTGAAAGTAAATGAGTGAAGCTTATCAAGCTTAAGTAAACGTTTCCGCATCACATTGGCAAGCTTGTGTGGAGAAATGTTTCAAGTAATATAAAACAGAGGAGGTGTATGTTACTCCTTTTTTATAAGGGTCCGTCTTGGGTGTAACATGTTACACCATAAGTTATGGTGTAACAAAGACTCACACATGTGAAATAACCTCCACCTCTTTCTTCCAAAATCATAAGTCACCCACCTTTGTTTCTCCTCTTTCTTTCTCTCTCTCCTTCTCGATCATGGAAATCTAAACCTTTTTGCCTTAGCGTTCAATCTTCAAATTTTCCAAAAATCTGCAACATTCCACAATGAAATCTGCAACTATATCACCGGTGCTCAAAGGAACGCGAGACCATCAACAAGTGTTGAAGAAGTTCCAAATTGAAGTTATGCCGCTGTCCCTCCTCCTCCTCCGCCACTCTTCGACATCTTGATTCCAAACTCGACCACTCAACAATATCATCATAGTTTTAGATAGTGGTTGGAAACTTGCATTTTATACGAATTTGTTGAATATTGTTCAAGATATTTAAATTTCGAATTTGGATTTCGATTCACTTAAAGATGACGTCGATTTGGGTGGAAACTAGATCTTATAGGTTCTGAAATAGCAATTCCAGTTCCGAATTTGGTTTGTTGGCGAAACCTCCAAAAAAAATTTCCTCTTTGTGGTTTGTTGTCGAAGAGAAAGGGTAAGGGTGGCTTTTTTGTCGGCAAAGGTGTGGAGGTGTCGCGGAGTGGAGGTGTGGTGGTGGTCGTGTGTAGGGATGGACATGGGTCAGATCTAGGGCAGGTCCAGTCAGACCCAGACCCTTAAATTTTAATTTGGACATAGTCTCAGACCCATAAAGTCTAAAAAATATGGACCCTTACTCAGATCAATGGGTCTGGCAGGTCATGGGTCCAAAATGGGTCTCAAACTTATTAAGAATTTCTTATTACTCGTAATTTTTTACACCCGCTTTTTTAGTTATTTAAATGATAAAATACCAAAATAATAGTCCAGTTCTTGTACAAAACATTCCAAATTAAAAACATTCACAACAAGTTGGTTTCAGTCGCGGTAGGCAATGGATAAAATGAGAAATATAGGGCTCGAGGAATTGAGTCACTCAACTCAATGGCTGCGTGAAAAACTAATCATTTGAAGTAAAAAATTCATTACTCTTTATATATGTAAAAGAAAATGGGTCTCTAGGACTGGTCTAGGTTGGGTCTGGATCAGAATCTATCAGACCCGGACCAGACCCGATTTTTAACATCCAAACCCAATAGGTCTTTAAATTATAAACCCAGACCCTTAAAAATGGATTAGGTCCAACCGAATCCGGATCTGGTCCTGAGGTTTCAGTGGTGGGTTTAGATGGAGTTGGGTTGGGGTCAGGTGGGGTTGGAATGGGGTGGGTCACTTGGTAATTAAGGGTGGTGGGGGTGATTGTTGATAGATGAGAGGGAAAATGTGGGTGAGGGTAGATGTGTGGTTAAGGGGGGGAGGGGGGGTGAATTCTAAAAATAACATCAAAATTCAAATTGATCTAGAACTATTAGATAATACAAATTAGAATCCTAAAAAAACGATATAAATTAGTTTATAAACTAGTTATTAGGCCCGGGCTATGCTTCGGTAAGGAAACATTTCATTTATTAATATTATCTTTCAAAAAGATAATACTAAATATCACTTGGCTGCAGTGGTTAAAGGCTTTAGTATGTAATCTTGAAGTCATGGTATCAAACCCTATACTATGCAAATTTTTTTTTTATTGTGTGGATTGCATGGAGTAAAACGCCCCAGGGAGGGAGCGCCACATGACACCGTTCCTTGTTTAGGAACGCCTTTTAATATATTAGTATAGATGACACAAGTTTTTTGAAAAATGATATATATTTGCAGTTGAAAATAACACAAAACAATATATAAAAGATACACATTCGGTGAAAAGTGATGTAAAAGTCGACAATAATGATATCATTTATTTATAAAAGATTAGTATGTTTTAATAATTATGAAGAGTTGAAAAAAAATGATATAATGAAAAATAACGTAGAAATAAGTGATAATGATATGAATAAAAAGTTCATTAATAATAGCAAAATAGAGGAAAATGATACAAGTTTCCTGAAAAATGATATAAAAATGAGTAAAAAAGACATGAAAATTAGTAATAATGATATGGTATATAAAGAGTTAATAAATAATAAGAAGAAATTGACGCTATGGGGCTCAACTATGAGCAATTCCCTTTGATAGGTCCTAAACTCTTAACTATCAATAATCCAATGAATAGGTTCTAACTTTAGGAGGCCATTGTCATTTATTAGACCCAAATGACTTATGACTTGCTGAGTAGGTAAAGTAATATTATTTTAATTCATTTTAGTTTCTTAGGTCTTTATTCAATCTCCCCTTGCCCCTCTCTCCCTAATCCCCCTCTGTTTGTCTCTCTCTTCCCACGTTGCTGCCTAACAACAGGACCACCACCACCACACACCATGGCACCACTTAGTTTTTATTGAAACCACCATCGCCTATAACCATGGCAAACCAGACGTCCTACCCCAATGTGAAACCACCAATTGACCACCCATCAACAATAGCATCCTGTGATCCTACCACTAGCGACAACCCATGTAAGGCAAATTTAAATAAAAGAAAAACAGAACATAAATTAAAATTGAGCAAAACAAATTGTTATTTCTACCACTTAATATTTCCAATTTCACCAAATGCGTGGAATTACAGAATTAATATGAACATAAATTAATCAACACGAAGAATTGCACAGACGAGCAGTAGCTGCAGAAACACAATACGAATAGAGGAGTGAGAAAAGATTAACAGCAACACAGTAGCAAGATGAGAAGAGAGAGAGAGAGAGAGAGAGAGAGGCCAACATGACAACAAGCTCAGGGAACGTCGACGATAGGTTCACGAAGCTGCGAAGAGAAAGGGGCAAGGTTTAAGAGAGAAAGGGAGTTTCGAGGAGAGAGAAAGAAGGGATTTGGGTTTTTGGGGTATCAAATCGACAAGGGGGTGAATGGCAATTTTAGGTCCTTTGAGGATGAAGTGAAGCAAGTTGCTCATAAAAGCAAAAGTGAAACGCCTCAAAATCAATTGTACTGTATGCTATTTGCTGAAGCTGTTCACCAAATCTGGCTTCACAGGAACTCAGTTGTGCATGGCAGTCCTTCTATGGATGTTTTAGCTACCTGTAAACATATCATATTTAAATTTGCAAGTAGATGTCCTGATATTAGAAATTTACTTGTAATTTGAGCTGATCTTGTGATTTTGTTCTTGTGTTTGGTGTTCCCCTGAGTATGTTTAGGGCTTGCTTTTGGGGTTGCTTCCTCTCAAACCCTTCCTAGAAGGTTGGGGGGGGGGGTTCTCTTTTAGCTTGTCATTTGGTGTAGTCTTAGGTTGTACCATCTATTTTTAGTTATCAATAAAAATTTTGAATTGCCAAAAAACAATTTGGGTTGTAATAGTATTTCTTAACTTTAAATTCCCTTTTCTAAGTATTTGAGTTTAGTTAATCCTTTTTGTTAGCCTTTCATTTACTCATAGAGGGTAAATGGGCAGTAATATCCTCCAAGTTGAATAAATGATTTCGAATGCTATATTTATTCAATTATGTCATTTTGGAAGGTGTTACAAAGAGAGTGTTAATTCCTTTAACGATCTACATCATGACATATAGATTGTAAGTAAAATATGAGATTAATTGGAATTGAGCTCATGAATTATACCTTTATCACTTAGGTCTTATGTAACGATCGGCAATCTTAAAGCTTGAATGGAGTTTGAATGGAAATATAAGAAGTTTTAATGTGTTTGAGTATAAGTTTCAATATGTATTTGTAGTATGAGAGAGTATATGGAGTGATACAAGTGTGCTATAATGTGAATGTCGAAGTATTGAAAAGTCGTGTGTTCGTAAGTATGAAAAACATTCGTCAAAACAAGATATTAGAAAAGCAAGACTGAAACTCACACGGAGAAGATACGTCGAGTCTTGCGCCTAGTGCACGGGTCATGTCTCCGGCGCATGGTTCGTGGGTTAACGCAGGTTTCAATGCATTTCTTCATTTTTGAAAACTGAAATTGTGTTGCGTCAACACATGATAGTGCGCTTGATACAATGCAACGCAGATCTGAGCAGTTTTCGTTAGTTTAGAGATTCATTTTTATCTCTAATAAAGTTTATCCTTTGAAAATCTGAAATCAACTATCTTTAGGAATAAAAATCTGATTTTTGAAATATCTTTGAATTTTAGGAAAATATTTATTAATTATCAAGAATAATTAATAAGAATATTCATTTAAAATACAATTAATTATCAAGAATAATTAATTGGGTTTTATGAAAATGGGTTTGAAATTACAATTAATTATCATGAAAAATCAATTGAATTTTTAAAAGTGGGTCCGGAATCATTTTAAACAAATAAATAGACTTTAGTTTCAAACGCTTTTGGGCTAAGCTTTTCAGATCGCTCTTCCTTTGGACCTGACCAATTTGGACGATAGTATGTTTCATCATTGGGTACTCAATGGGGAGAAACGATTTTGTGTCTACACTTAATAAACCACCATCAAACCACCTATGGCTAAGAAAGAGGAAATAGAGTCATGGAGAAAGATAGAGAAAATCGGTCATATATGTAAGGTGCTTCAACGGTTTTCAACTGAAATAAGTTGGTCAAATAGGGGTTAATTAGGGTATAGTAACAGAATTAGGGATTAAAGACTAAAAAAGTAATGGTCGTTAATCATTAAAGACATATGATGAATTTCAAAGAAGTTGAGGAGTATACGATAAAATTTGAAAAGTTAGGGAGAAAATTAGTGAAAAAAGGAAGTATTTAGGAGTATGTGGTGAAAATTTCGTAAATATCACACAAAAAATGAACAATAACAATTATAAACAAATAATCATGATATTAACATCAATTTTTCAAGATTAGTTTGCAACTTAAACGGAAAAAAAAATTACAAAATTAGGTTAATTTGGCTCTAAAGAATTGGAGGTGTTGGCTTTGGTGAATAGGTAGCAGAATTCGATGTTTAGCGACTTGGTCGGCAAGCTCAGACAACGGTAGCAACCTTTGGTGATGGCACGAAAGTGAGTACAAATAGAAACAACGGGAAGCTGGAATGTGGACGAGGGAGAGAGTTGCGTGACAGATTGAGATAGGGGGGAGCAAATTTCCATTGATTTTCTTTTTTTTTCATCTGAGATATGAATGTGCCGTGTATATAACCCATAAATAAATCGCTAAGTAGCGGTTTATTTGTACATAGAATGCTACTATGCTTAGCAGTCTCAGAACTTTAAGTAGCAGTTTTGCCTAAGTCAAATAAAGAAAAAGAAAATTTCCTACTGAAGAATATAATATACTTCTAAGTTCTATAATGTACTAATACTAGAGAGAGAAAATATGGTAAAGTTAAAACTTAATAGGCAAGAGAGAGGGGATAATCAAACCTTTTTCTTAATCATGAGTGGGAATAATCAAACATTTTTCTTAATCATGAGTGGGATTAATTTGAGTATAATTTATGAAATTTGTTGAGGAATGAGACAGTTGATAACATAAAGGGTGACATTTTGGTCACAATTTTTTTCTTACATAGTTGCAATTTGTACCTCAATGCTCTAGATATTTTGTAATTCAAGCCAAAGACTCAATAGTACCCTGCTATATCTTGTTCCTGATGCATGACATGTGCAAAGAGTGCTTCATCAACTATCTTTATTTGCTTTTTTAGGTTATTTTATGGTTTTACTTTACTCTTAAAGTGAAGGTTTTACATGTAACCAAAAATATGTCTTTTATTTTTATGTTAGTTAAAGTAGTTGAGTTGTATTAGTTGAATAAAGGTCCCAAATTACTGAGTTGTAATGGCTTGTAAGGTTGTTGCCTTAATGCCGTGTGGTTTTAATTGTTTTAAGGAAAGTTTTGCACATATTTCCTTAAGCTAGTGTTTCCTTAAGTTCTAGCTAGATTCTAGCCTTTAATTTAGGGGAAACTTTCCTTATTTGTCGCTTAGGAGATCCGTTGCATGTGTTGTACTTGGGGGAGCAAGGTTTTCTTCTTGCTCTTATTATAAATAGAGGCGCCTAACTAGATTAAACGTTAGAGTGAGTTTTGATTAAAAGTATTTGAGTGCTTGTTGCATAGAATGTTGGTGGTCGTACCAAAAACACTTAAATTGAGGTTTGTGTGCATCTCCTAATCGAAGTTAGTGAGAGATCCTCTAGTTCTCGAGGGAACAATAGTACTATCCTTGTTACTTTGGCACGTTTTTCTTAGTTTAGTTCACAAAACTTTCGAACTTGTTAACTTGGACGTTCATAGCAACCAACAATCATATCAGCTCCAACCTTGTATTTTTATACAAGATTAAGTTAAGTGATTAAGTACTAAGCTTTAGCTTTCAGTTTCTATAATGTAAAATATAATGGTCCTTTGGAATCTATAGGCTTCGATAGACCAGAGTATTAATATAGTTAATTAGTTATAGGTAATTAATTAGACATAAATGGTATAACTCTAGGAAGAAGCAATACTGATATTCCTTGGTGTACATGTGGGCAGACAAATTGGATTAGAGTAAATTACCATTTGCCGCTTTATCAGGATATACAAAATCAAGCTTAACCTCAAAAACACAGATATCTTTTTCTTTTCGATATCTTTCCGCATTGGCCGGCCGCTTGTCCAGCAAGCAATGGATAAAGCCCCTCCTAAAACAAAAGGTCAATTATTTGATTGTATTTTCAAATATCTTAACTCTTAAGGAATAAGGATGCAACAAAGTTATTTAAAAAATAAAATAATAATGAATGCATTTTCCTTGGTTCTGTTTAGTAGGCAGTTATTTTCCTTGGTTCTGTTACATAAAGTATAAAAACTCCCTCCATCTTATTATAATTTGAGCATTTTATCATGTAGAAGTGTTTTTCTTACCTCTCTTACTTTATTCTTCTTCTCTATACATTTTTTTATTTTTCCCTTAGCTTACTTTTACTCTCTTATTTTTATCTTTTGCATTTTTCCCTTGTCCATGTGCAAAACCACAAGTCCTAATTAAAAAAAGAAGCGCTGGAAGTACTTAATAACATTGTGATTAACTTAACATTAAAAAAGGGTCCATAGATGCTAAAATAAATTTTTATCCTATCTAGACTATCACCTAGCAAGGAAAAGATTTTGTGTTGTAAGCAAAACTCTATTTAAAGCTTGTCCCACTGAACACTCAACTTAGACACACCTCGTTGAGCCATGGGAAATCAGTTTCTCTCCTATAGTTTCATGTATCTACTAGCTTCCATCACTGTAACAGGTATTGTTATTTGAGTATACAAACCTGCTGCTTAATGCTTTCGCTTACCATGTTTGTTTTCCAAAGAGCATATGATCTTACTGTTGTTTCAATTTCAGATGCTGCTATTCAGCTAATCATTGTAAACAATTGTAACAACGAGTTGTGGCCCGGAATCATAGGAAACCCGAGTCACCAGAACCCTAAAGATGGCGGATTCCACCTCAGCAGCCGTGAAGAAGTTGTTCTAGACCTGCCAGAGAAATGGTCGGGTAGGCTATGGGGTAGGCAAGGTTGCAGCTTCAACAAAGAAGGAAGAGGAGAGTGTGACACTGGTGACTGTGCCAATCAAATGCAATGCCAAGGAACAAGTGGGGCTCCACCAGCAACGGTGGTTGAAATGACCTTCGGTTCCTCCGCCTCCCCACTCCATTACTATGATGTCAGCCTCGTGGATGGATTTAACTTGCCGATTTCCATGAAGGCAGTAGGAGGAGGGGTTGGATGTGGTGTCGCTAAATGTGATGCTGATTTGAACGTCTGTTGTCCTTCAGCATTGGAAGTAAAGAAGGGGAATAAAGTGGTTGGGTGTAAGAGTGCTTGCTTGGTGATGCAATCTGCAAAGTACTGTTGTACAGGGAAGTTCTCAGATCCTAAAACCTGCAAGCCAACCGTGTTCGCTAATCTGTTTAAGGCCATTTGTCCAAAGGCTTACACTTATGCCTATGATGATTCTTCTAGTCTTAACAGATGTAGAGCTCCTAGATATGTTGTAACGTTCTGTCCTCCTAATTAGTTCATTAATTCTACAAATGTTTGTAATTGAGAGGACAAAATGTCTCTAAAAAAAGTCTCGAACGTTTTGCATAATTCTGCTATAGCTGCATAAGAATGTTCCAAGTGGTAGATTTAACTTCGTACATCAATGATACCTTTTGGCTGACCATGATTTCACTTTCAACCTAAGCCAAATGGATGAGAACAGATGACATGATTAGAAAAAGACAGCTAACTGAGAAGCCTTACCTCTGAAATTTTATTTATAAATTATTAACGTATTCTTGAAAAGTTCGGGACATTTATGATCAAACAACTTCCTCATTAGATAAATTCCATCAAAGGCGAATATTTTACCTCTGTCTTCCGATATAAATTTGATATTAGTGTTAAAAAGTTCAACAGCCTGGAATATAAATTTGTCAACTAATAAATTATCGTGTGAATACCACATTTGTACAGAAAAATGTTGCTCTTTTTAGAAAATTGCAATAAATCTAAACATGTATAAAAGCAAATTTCTCCATGTGGTACAAAAACAGCATATATTAGCAAAATCTGAGCTTTCGTACATTCCAATCTCATAAGCAGACAATGAGACCAAAATGAGCTCTGCTCAAAAATTGCAGACAATGAATGGAAACCTTCAACAGTACCCAGTGAATAAGGTGTGATATAGCAGTCTCTAAAGTCAGGTACTTTTCTAGCAGAATAACATCCATAGGTGCCAAGTCATAAAAATCAGTAATCACTATGACTTCCCATAGCTTGACAGGGCTAATGCAGATAACCGTCTGCCTAGTGTAGCACAAGTCATGAAAGTTTCGACTCTACAATAAAACATGTGAATAAATCCAAAACAAGATCTAATGTAGATAATCTGTTCCAATGTAGTTCAACCAAAAAAAGCTTGCGAGTGAGAAAAGAAACCTAGGACGAAGCATTTCTAGGCCCCTCAGCATCGTCAACACTTCCACTGGAGCTACTCTCAATATGCGCAGACTCTGTAGTAAGACTAGGACCTAAGAGCAAAGGAACCGCTTTCTTTTCAGACTCAGAAGGCTTCTCAGGTTCGCGTTTTGCAGCCCAAGCTCGAAGAGGAGGCTCAAAGTGTTTGCTGGCCACATCTGGTGGAGGCATATCTTGATCTTCACCAGGAAGAACAAGAAGACCTTTCTCGCTAAGGGAAGATGGCTCGTTGTAGCAAGCACTCCACAATGAATCAACAAGCTGCCTCTCTTCCCTAGCAGCACCAAGCTCTTCCTGTGACATCATGCTGATGCTTGCAATACGTTCTTTAAGTAGCTGCTTCATTTTATCATCTTCATCCCATAAGCGACCAGTGGTCTCATCAGCTTTTCCACGTGCAAGCTCCAACAGAGCCAGCAGAGCAGCTTCTCTCACAGAAGCATCATCACTAGAAGCAAGGTGCATCATGATGCGGGAGAACCCAAGTTCAGTTACGACAAAACGATCAGATTGGCTTTCCCGTAGAAGATAATGTAGCAAATTTAATGCTTTCCTGCAGAATTATCAGTTCTATCAGGTACAAGCAGCTTGCAAAAAGCTCAACCAAAATACAAGCGTCAGTAACTCCCTTCATACAAGAAAGACATTAATACCTTTGAAATCTAACACTCTCACAGCTTAAAGCATCTCTTAATGCCGCGTAACCATTTGCAAGGCGAAATGCTGCAATTCCAGGCTTGTTGTGGCGAATTAGACCTGCAACCACCTCCAATAATACACATTAATATTTCAAGCCAGCAATGCATCACCAAGGGAAAGGACAAACATTTCATAGATTAATAAATGTAGTACAAAAGAGTAATAGAAAAAAGAAAACTAGGATAACTAATGGGGAATAAGGCTCTCACTTACCATTATTGCTTTAATAGGAAAGTTAGCATGGGTTTTTACTTCTTTCTACAGATGAGGTTTTTTACATGTTAAACTCTAGAAAATTTAGTTGTTTTGGAGCCATCTTGGGCTCCCACATTGTTTGATTTAGTTTATAGACTTGTTTAAAACTTTTTAGTCATTTCAGGCCTAATGATGGATATTCATTAATTAATCTCAGGTAGGCTTCTTTTAAAGGAGTTAAATCGGTCAGTGTAACTTATGTGGGCAACAGGCATTCACAGACCACCCAGTCTAATACTTAACAGGTTTGCTTTGTTTCCTTATTCAAGAGACTTAAATTTAGAAGGAAAATCAGAAGTCAGGTCCAACTCTGTTTCATAAAGCATGTAGGACTTAGTTAAGATGCTTCTAGCTTGTTTACAAGAACAAATACACACTCTTTTATGGACGTGTGTTTGAGGAAAATATTGAGCTTGGGCTTATTCGGTTTGCTATCCGAATAACACATATTGTCATTCGTGTTCATCTTGAGTCAGGGGATTAAAGAAGGCCTTTTAGCTTGAGAGAAGAAAGATCTATGAACAGGTTTTCCACCTTATGAACCACTTATATATCGCTCATCATTCATTTGTTCCTTCATTCACATAAATAGTTCCATTTTAACTTTTCATGCTTGCCGATGACTTTGAGCATTAATATCTATAATTATGTATTTGTAAAAATCATAAAAAGTTGACATTTGAACAATACAAGTTAGGATGAATCAAACAAGATCCCACACGACTATATTACTCCTTAAAGCACAAACTATGGTCAAAGTGATGAATGGAAATAGTCCCAACGTACAAAATATATCTATTGGAGGGAGAAGTAAAATATCAATCCCCTTTAAAATAAAAATAAACCTTCAAACAAATGTAGGATTGGATAGAAATAAAACTCTCTCGTTCCATTACAGAAGTCGTTCTACAACGAGTTTTGGATTTGTTGTTCCATGAAATCCCGTTACGGAACGCCATAACAAAAATCACATACTTCTAGCTGTGTTGTCCGTTTCGTAACGCGAACTCGCCGCGTTAGAACGTTTTTATCCCTGTTGCCCGTTCTTTTCAAACATTAGCCAAAAATATTATACGAAATTATGAATTAATTATATATCTAATGAAACATGATATTCTGATAGATTTGATTATATTATGTTGTAATAATGTTTCATAAACTAAAACAACGCAAATAAGGGTAGAACATATTAATATGATTTTTTTTCAAAAGTTCACGCTGCGCCGGACGCGATCCGGTCCATTCATTCGTTACAAGCCGCTACCACAACAACGCAAACGTTACCGAGATTGCTACCACATCCGCAATTTTTTTCCTTGATCTTTACTTCTAGAGTGTGGAATAAAAGAGTCACCAAAAGAGGGATCAATTTATTATCAATACTCACATGATATGGCACCCAGTGCCTGTGTACGTACTTTCATGTCAGGGTCTGATGTGAAGTTCGTAAGAAGTGGCTCAAAACCATTTGCTTCCATTACAAGTTGTTGACTCTTGGGATTGTTCTGAACAATGGTCATCAGAACATCTGCAGCTTTTGCTCGAATATTAGCATGCCGATTCTTAAGATAACCAATCAGAGGAAGCAGCCCACCAATTGAATTAATATCTGTGAGGCAAGAGTAAAAACAAATCTCACATCAGCCAAGAAAGAAAAATATGCTATTTAGATGTAATGGACATGTATGGAAGTTATGAAATACTCCATCCGTTTCTTTTTAATTGCTACATCTTCTATTTTGAGAAATCAAACTACCAACTTTGATAGATTATTTTGATTTTTTTTACAAGTAAAAATTATGGTCATGTGTGGTCTTGTTATATTCGTCTCGATGTTTAGATTATTAATTTCAAATCTAATAATCTCTAATATATATGGCAAGATTGGCAACAAGGCTAGGACACGAAAAAATAGAAAAAAGAAAAATAAAAAAAGAGTAACTACCTAATTAATTAAAAAAATAAAAAGATAAAAAAAGACAACAAAAAGAAAACAGTGAAAATTTACAACTTAGTTACTTTCCTCTCAACTTAATTTTTATAAAATTTATAAAAACCTTGATTTAGAGGTCTAAACTGATTAAAAATTTAAACATTCAAATTAGATGTGAGTACCAATTAATTTAATTTTCTACATGTTTTGGCATGCAACGCGTGCATAGAAGGCTAATTTTTACTTCAAAGGAATAAGAGATATTAAGGGTTAAAAAACGTATTGAAAAACCATGGCCCAAGAATGTAGAATACTACTTTTGAAAAGGACAGTGCAACTCATGGATCCATTATTTTTGTCCTGTAGATAGATGAGACGTAAATCCTTTTGACAATAATTGCACTACGGCCCTGTTTGGCACTAGCGTTTTAGTTAGCGAGTAGCGGTTTGATAAGATCAAAACGCTACCTAAAAAATTATGAGTCTTTGGTAGGGAGTGATTGTAGTATCGGTTGTAGTAGATTATGGGTAGCGGTTGTAGAACGTTACTACAAGTAACGTTTGAGATTTATAGGTAGCGGTTTAGCAAATAAACACTATTATATACTAGCATAAGGTAGAATTGTTATCCAATGTTTTTAATTTCTTTTTTCTTTTTCTATTTATTAATTGCTTTAGTTTATGGCAATTCATTGTTTTTTGAAATATCTTTTATACTCCTCACTCCACAAGCATTTTAGTTAAAATAGGTAATATAAATTTTTGAGGGTTGAATATTATCTTAAATTTATACATTTCGTTGAGCAGTTAAAAGGTCGTATACTCTTTTTTTATGTAAGTTATTTGAAAAAATAAATATTGAATTTAACTATTGAACGAACATATGAAATTGTTGTAGTTCATTTCATATTTGAATAAATGTCATTTATTATCTTTTACAATTTCAACAGCTACTTAAACACTTCTAATTAAACAACTACTTTCATCGCTAACGGCTACTAACCTACTAGTAGACAGCTAGCAGCTACTCCTAATAGCTACCGCTACTGCAACAGCTAACCGCTACTAGAACCGCTAGTAGTTTGCCAAACATGTCCTACTTGAAACATAGCTTGTGACCAACAGTTTTGAACATTTAATAAATACATATCTTGTTTTCCAAACTAGAATAATGTTTTCAATTTGAAAGGCATCTACAGTAGCCACTTTCTCCATCATAGCATAGAGGTCTCTCTTTAGCAATCATTTTGCAACTCAGTGAAGTACATGAACTCATGCAAGAATATGAACATTAGTTTGTTTCATCATGCCCAACATTTGTCAAGCCAATTTTTCTGGCATATATAAATTCCTCCCATGAATTTATTTCTCTTCCTCTCCCTCACTTCCTGCCCATGTCTTTTCAACATATTGGTTTGTTACCCATGTTAAATAAATTAAAAAAACAATAACAATTCGATATTTGTATGCCTAGAAATTTAAACTCTTTAAAAGGTTGATGAATTGAGACATAATTTCCATAGTAGAAGAAAATATTTGACACCAGAAAGAATAATTTAGAGACTACAGAGAGCCTAAGTACCTAATACGTTAATTCACCCCTTGCCATCCGAAACATGGGAATGAGTGAATGGGTACGTGCAAATGGCACATTTTTGCGTTAAATTTGCAAAACTAGGTAGCGAGCTGCTACAAATGCAAAACGAACAAAACAAAAGATGTTCAATAGTAGATACTACAATTATCTGCAAAAACCTTAACGATCTCCTATAATCATCACCACCATTAAGGAAGTACTGTTTCGGTTCCCAGTCAACAGCCCAAGTTTGATTTTCCAACAGTCCACAAACAAGTTTCCCAAGCAAATCTAATCATACTTCCTTATACTGATCATTACCTTTCTACTTTCCATGCAGACCAGCAACTTGCCATTACTTCTGGATAAAAAGCAGTATTTTAAGTATTTTGAGCAGATTTGCTATTAATATAACCATACAAATTATTTCTCTTTCCAAAATGTAGAAGAGTTAAATGGGTTTGGCAGAAGTTGTTCTTTCTGGTGACATTTTCCATCACCTAAGTGGAAAAAGGGGAACTATGGTCCTCACCTCCTCGGTCTCATGCTCAAGGACAAACAGACCACAAAACTTAAAAGAAAGAAATGTCGTCCTCTTTATGAAGCTCAAGCTCAAGAAGAAGGCCAATTCAGTTTAGCAAATCAACAGAAGACTCGCCCCAAAAAGAAGACTAAAATAATAGAAAAACACACACACCAAAGCAAAAAGCTAGAAGCACCCTAACTTCACTTGAGTGCATAAACTAAGCAAACCACATGCATGAAAGAATGTAACTCTCTGTGATGATATAACTGTACGTACGTGATGAAAAACTTTCACTTCATATGATTGGTATATGAGCCTCAATATAAGATTAAAATTGAAGACGGTTGAGGAGAGCATAATTCTAATTGCAACGAAGCTCTATATTAGAGCTTCATCAATTAGAGCCCATACTTTATACTATAAGTAGATTAGTGTTTCAATAAATATATTAGAGAAATTGAAACAAGTTTTTGAGACCAAAGTGTCAGCTGTGTAAATTGTGCAATAAATTAGGACAAAATGTCATCAAAAACTCATAAAAGCCCTAGTCAGGTACTTGTTTTTTTTTTCTTCTTGGAAACAAGTTATTTAATTTATGTGAACTTAGGACATGTGATACCTCTCAAAAAAAAATGTAGGACATGTGATATGAGCGTTGTGTCTGTTGTGTCCCGGTTGTAGAGAAATAATTTGATGCTTTTATGAATATTTATGCGCAAAGAAGTATAATGGCCCTGCTACCTCTTACAAGTTACACCCATGAAGTGTTTCAAAACCATTGGAAGAGGGGAGGGGACACATCCACAAAACTCATGTCAGCTAAATCACAACACTACAGGTTTTTCAGATATTTTGAAGAATACCATAATGGCATAAAAGGATGTTTGACTATTCAAACCATGCATACAAAACACTACATATAAGCAAGACATCGAGTATGAAAAAGGGATGAGAATCGGTCTTATAGATTTACCATTTGCCATATCAATTGACTCCACATGCTCTTGCAACTCATCCAACATATCTCGAAAAATACAGAAACAATAAGATCAACAAAAACTCGCAGGCCCTAGAATTAACAGGTGTATGTTTACTCAAATACAAACACTACTTAGGCATGATGAAAATTATATATTACCTTCAATATCACTAGACGTAACACCTTGAGAGTCTAAGACTTCTTCTGGAGTTTGCATGACTAGAGTTATGTCTTTCATACGCTTGACAACGTCAATGGTTTGCGATTGCATAGCTTCCATAAACCATTTCCGGTCCTCATCACTGGTCATCACAGATTCAAAATACATGAGGTTAAATAAATGCACATCATAATTACAAGAAAAAACACATGGAGAAATATTAAAGTATGAAGTTTTCATGCTCCATAATCCAAATCCAAGTACATGACTCATGGCAACGGATTTACCCTGAATTTAAGTATTTCCCGGTTGATCTGCCCGATTTTAGAAAACCATGCAACCTCAAGCAACTACCAACTACTACTATGCTAAAAATTGTTCATACAATACATAAATATTCCAAATAAGACACTCTATTTTGGTTTCAGAAGAGACTAATAACTAACTAGTTTGTCCTTATCTGCCTTTCACTTAGGCTTCGTTTGATTCCACACAATGCATTTTTCATGCTAAAATTTTTTCAAGGAGCCTCCAACTTCATTAGAAAAGGAAAATGTTTTCCACCCTTAAATGGGCAACTTCCCACCCCTTAACAGATTAAACAAAGGCATATGGACGTCAGCTAGCTTAGGTTCGTTAAAGTCTTGGGGTGATACCAAGACCTCCAACGAACTCCTGTCTACATCATTTGCTTTTGTAGCTCTCTCTACACCAAAAAAACTTAAGGATTATTTAAAGAATGGTAATAAGCCAGAACCCGAGAACAAATTAAACAACAAAAGGGTTTCTTCTGAAATACAAAATAAACCCAAAACCTGCCATAAAAGTCTTTCTTTATATGATGATTCAATCAACAACTGTAAGTTGCATAATATGCAAAAATTGAAAAAGTGACAATATAAGGATGAAACAGAGAGGAAGACGGAATGGTACCTGAGGTGGCGTGGAGGATGAGTACCATCAGAGTGAGAAAGACTCCATTTTAGTAGTCCTTCCCAATTTGGGTTGTCTTGATTCATTTTGGTGATAAAATTTGTGAGATTATGCAGAGATTGGTTCAAAGCGAATCTCAGAAACCCTCAAGTTTGTGTTTTTCCCTCCGTCAGAAAACCGATGTTGCTGGAATGTTAGTTTCCTGTCGTTTCGTTTCTATAGAAACTATAGTGAAAAAGATGGTTCTGGAATTTGTTTGGGAGTTCACCACTAGGTAAAGGAGGAGCAAAGCCGTCTACGTCCTATATTGATTTGGTAATTGTTTTTTGAGTTTTTCTACATTATGCCCTCGTGTTTTTTCATTTTCTACGTTGTACCCCATCTTTCTAGGATTTCTACATTGTGCCCTCGTATTATCTATTTTTAATTCAAAATGACATTACCGTTAAGTGGCCGTTAATTGTCCCGTTAGTGAATTTAATAATGATTAATTAATTTTGACTAGCTGTTAAAAAAAAACACGGGAGGGAAACTTTCCCACCAAAAAAGCTAGGGTTTGACTCCCTTTTAATAACTTCTTTCCCCTGCCCCAAATCTTCATCTTCTTCCTTTTTTCTTTGAAGCTACTCTCCATCATCAACAATGTCAACTGCAAATTCTTCCTCAATTGCGGGGTTGGAATGGGAATTCGTCACTCCCAAGTGTAATTGCAACCCCCTAAAAAACGCAAGATTGCACATCTCTGGATCTCAATGCAATCCTAGTAGGGCATATTTCAATTGCTATTTTTGCAATTTTTTTGTGTGATTGCACAGTGGACATATGCTTAGAAGAGGAGATGCTGCAGATGTGATGCTCAAACCCATTTTTAGCAAACTCATCACACATATCTTTAACACATCAATCATCAAACACTTATCAATATCATCTATTCTTAAAACAACATGATTTCCTATATAATGTAATTTCAGTATCTTGGCTTCCATTTCTGTACAAAATTAAAACCACAACCAAATCCAACAAATCTAGAAACGCAAGCAAAATCCTAAAAGTATCTTATGGGAACATGCAAAAAAGGCGATTTTTTTTACTACACAAAAATCACATTCTTCATGAACTCCAGCTTGTAAAAACCATACCTGAGGAGGGGGATTTCACTTCAATTTCCGCAACTGAGTTCAAGAATTTTGCGCAAATTAAACTCCACCTTTAGGGTTCTTCAAAATTCAACGCCATTATCTTCGTTGTTCAATTGCGCAAACTAGGGTAAATTTTTTGGTCTGGGATTTTGTTTTTGGGACAAAGTGTGAAGAAGAGGAAGTAAGGAAGTTGAATGATCACTACAGGAGAGAGAGATAAGGGGTATTTTATTTTATTTTTTTTTGTTTGAAAAATTGAAAAAGTTGATGGTAGGTGACACATTTAATGTCAAACCTGACGTCCGTCATTTATAAGCCCTCATTAATGGCATTTTGAATTAAAAATAGATAACACGAGGGCGCAGTGTAGAAATCCCAGAAAGATGGGGTACAACGTAGAAAATGAAAAAATATAAGGGCATAACGTAGAAAAACCCTATTGGTCCGAAGATCAACCCTTGCTAGGCAACGCTAAACAACCCATAACTAAATGTCCTAACATATTATTGGGATGAGGATTCGAACCCGGGCAATGCCTTGTAATTCGGGGTGGTACTCCACTGAGCTACCACCTCTCCTTCTTGATTTGGTAATTGGTAATTGTAAACAAAGCTTCTCCCAATTGGAGACCATTTTACAATTTTATTTTATTTTATAAACGTAAGGAGAAAAAAAGCTTAGAAGAGCCTTCGTACGAGGGGAACTCCTAACGCCTTATGTAGGCGTATTTTTATTTCGCCTATACGGTGTGAGCGTGTATTTGACTACCCCATTGTTAAGGTTTTATTGAAATTGAAAGAAGTCACCAACAAGTATTTAAAGGAAAACTCATAAACCTAATTGGATACTGGGAAACCGTAGGGACAAATTAGGGACTTATTCAATGTAAATTTCCCCGTCCTAACTCCATAGATGGTCCAATGAACCATAGATTGAGTTCGGGGGTGAGGGTACGTACACGGTCATAATGAACCACATTCGCCCATTGCTGGCCTCTATTTAATATCGATTCATTATATCAATTTTTATGCAATAGAATAACCAAATAATATTTTCATACACCCTAAAAATAATTTAGTCTAGGTTGGTTCAAGAAATACATAAAAGACTATTTTTTTAGTGATATGTTATTATGCAATTAAAATTACAGGGAACCTAACAGGTTGTCCAAATTATCTGATTAATATTAGAACAATTTTTTAGGTCTTGATTAGCAATAATAACATGTGTGGTGATGAAAAGGCATGCAGGACAATCAGGCAAGCATGTAATAATATGTAAAAATAAATAAAAAGAAGGAAGGAGGGTTATAATGTACAAAGGAATGATTTTATATTATATATTATATATCTACATCAGGAAATAAATAGTTAGTAACTTCAATAAAAATTATGAATTTATTCAAGGATCCTCAGGATTGTACCGTGGCTTGAGTCTGAGAGATTGATAACCATCGGGACGAGCAATCGTGAAGCTTGAAGATTTGAACTTGTATTTATGTCTGAAAATATTTGTTTTTATGTATTTGTAGATTTGAAAAGTATGAGTTTTGGTAGAGAGGTTTTCGTATATACTCGTAAAGTGTAAAGTCGAAGTATTAAGTGTAGAGAAAAGCCGTATTTCAATCCGAAAAATCGAAGAGTGTTTATAGGGACAAGGAAATTGCGCTTTACGCGCCAGCTGCGCCAGGCGCAAGTGGCCGTGGTGATGCACAATCACACGTGTCGTGCACATTGGTGCGCCCGATGCAAAGCATGACCAATCGCCTATGTACACGTGGCATACGCTTAAAAAGTTAGAATTGACAAAGCTTGACTTGTGCGCCCGACGCACTCGCGCGCTTGATTGGTGCGCTAAGCGCACCGTCTTGCTTTTGACATGCTTTGACAGCCTTTTTTATAAAACGCGTTTAAAAGATTTTCTTTTATCTTTTAACTATGGAAATCTGATTTAACGGGATAAAATCCGATTCTAATTATAAAAATATCTTTGAAAATACTTATTTTATTTAAAATAAATCAATGAATTATCAATGAATAATTAAATGGGATTTTCAAAGAGTTGGGCTCGAAATACAATACGATTTTGGATAATTAAAATACGCTTTAACACTTTTTAAAATAGTTTTGGCTCTTCGAACCGCTCTGCCCTTGGGTCGGACCAATTAAGACCCGCGGTTTGTTTCATCATTGGGCCCTTAAATGGGGAGACACGATTATGTGTCTACACCTTGTTTACAACGATAGTATGTAAAGCAGATTTAGTACAAGGATGAATATGGGAAGTGGAATCAACTAAATGACCTACATTAGCTATCCAATCTACTGATTTATTTGCTTATCTGTAGATGTGTTTAATAGTCCAAGAGTCGAACGAGTAGAGAAGAGCTTCGACGTTACGGGTGATGTGTGTTATCTGCCACGGGGTAGGGGGACCAGATACCTTAAACCGTATTGATCACGAGTAAGTTGTCGCCTTCTATATGTAGATTTTAAATTTTCTCTTAAACAACTAGAAGGATACCTTGATGAAGCGCCGCAGCTTTCGTAATATAAACTTGTGAGAAACCGAGATTGAAAGCGGCGGCTTTGGAAGGATGTCCTTGGTGGTATCGGATGATGACTTCAGCTGTAGCTGAATGAGCATGAATCGAACCACTGAAGTTGAGTTTAACAGAATGCATGGGAGACGACTCCCCCGCAATGAGGATGAAGGAGTTGGGAACTTGATATATGTAATCTATGAGATTACACAAAGGGATTGCAGAGAATGTGTGTTTTAGTTCGAACTAGTGAAGATCAACAAGTAACCAAGATAAACTTACATCAATTTGATAAAACAAAGCACCAAAAATCAATACTATGGTTCGAATAATCATAAACACAAAGCCACCAACAAATTCTAGGGTTTGTGCTTGCACACTCAAGCAATTAAACTTAAACTGTTATTCATCAACAATAACAAAGTACATAAATAAAACTAGTTACTACTAATCCTACCATGCTTAGGACAAGTCCCTAGGTCATACTCCTACTAGAACTACTCAACATAAGATCAGAATAAGAGAGTCATAAAATGCTCAAAACAAGAAAAACCTATTCCAAGTAGAATAGTGAAAACCCCGTGAGTCAAAAACCCGATAGAACTAGGATATGAAAAGTCCTAATAGAACTCAACTAAGCATGCCTAAGCACACCAATCTCACGCCACTCCTAGGTTGGTTAGCAAGCATGCTACCACCTTTGTAGTAAGCCCCATGAAAAGCCTCCATGCAAATCAATTGAGCCAAGATCAAGAGTCACATAATTGGGCCCTTAAATGGGGAGACACGATTATGTGCCTACAAAAGCTCCTTATTTGGATTAGTGGAAGCCGCTCTTTCACTTTTCATAAGAGCTATTTTTTCCATTAACATACATATGTATATGCATATATGTACATATATATATATATATATATATATATATATATATATATATATATATATATATATATATATATATATATATATATATATATATATATATATATATATATATTATTTATATATATATATATATGTATGTATATGTAGCTCCCCAACCTCTAGACATCATTATTAGGTTAATTAGAGAGTCATTAGCGTCCCAACCTCTCGGACATCATTATTAGGTTAATTAGAGAGTCATTAGCAGCGGAACCTAGACAATCGGTGCGTTATGTCGTACTTTCCGATTGGAAAGCACATGGCAAACATAAATTCATAAACTTAAACATATTATAACTTGAAAACATCATCATTATCCAACAATGAAACTTAAGTTGAAACTTAGCAACTGATATAGTCTGACATAAACTTAAACTATGAACATAAGTGTTTTTTGGATAGCTTAAAACTAAACAACTTCTCACAGCTACGCCATCCCATTATCATCATCAGTACTAAAACACAAAACAAAACGTCATGAGCCGAGGTTCAGTAACATACTACTCTAACATCGTAAAAGCATTTCAATTCATTTTGTTTTCATACAGGGAGGAGAGAAATAGTAAAATCATTTCATAAACATATCAGATCATTTCATAAAAATATCACAAGCTTCACCATTATCTTTTCATCTTACTTAATCATATTGGTAACTGGGCAAGTATAACGGAAGGGACGTCTCCCCCATAACATACAAAAAGGCGGTCACAACAAAGGTGACACTTGCCGTACCCAAATCATTAACCAGTAGGATGGCCACAACAAAGGTGACACACTTGCGGTACCCAAATCATTAACCAGTAGGGTGGCCACTACAAAGGTGACACTTGCGGTACCCAAGAATACTGCAAAGACCCATCTTTCACTTAACTTTATCATGTTCCACTCATTCTACGAATCATAATTACATTACATAAACATAATCCTAATCATGAAACGTAATCATAATCATACATAGTCGTAATCATGTCCATATTGTAATCATAGTCATATTTTCGTAGCATCATGGTTATTTCAGGAAATTTGTTCTTAACATCGATAATCATCACGTTCATAAAAACATTTCATATCCCACAATCCATATAATCATAACGTAATGCGAGAAATCATAAAACATATTCAGAAAGGGTTCTGTGGGTGTTAGCAGTAGACGTTACCTGGTATCGTAGTTAAGTTTCTTGATTGCCGAGGGAGGCTTGTAATATTCCGTCCTTTAATCTAATTAAGAATTAAATAATAAAATTCATTACCAATTCATTAGACTTAAGACTTTTCTTAAATATTCTTTCATGACACCGTTATGGTATGTATGTCATTACTAATAAAGTTTCCTTAATTAAACGAGTTATACTTCGGTGTAAATAATCATAGTCTTGATTTAGTAATTAATTTTAGTATTCTTAACATCTCTTAAACATAAAAAGCTACAATGAGGTGATAATAATAATAATTAAATAATCTTGATTTATAATTCGTGTTTAGTGATTTGTAACCAATGACTTTCATAATCTAATCATGTCATTTCATTAATAAATTATAAGTTCACGAAAAATAATTCACTAACTAATGTTATGACAACATTAGAATTCTAACTTTAAATACGAATCACAAATCTAAACTAATGAGTGAGGGTTATGTTATCGTCAATGAGATTCTCGCTTATGTTCATATACCAAATTCGGCATGATTATTTACTAAACTAACTGGATTATTGTCATTAATTTAATTATCCAAAAACATTAACGCTAATATATTATAATAGGTGTCATTGAGCTTATGAACTAAATATGAAATCATTTATATAACCTAAAGTATTTCTACATTCAATTATAATTTCAGATTATAAGAGTAATCATAACTAACTAGTTGTATTATAGCAAAATCAGTTTAGTCCTTAATATAAGGTTAACCCAACTCATTAACTAAGTAGTTTAACTTAGTAAATATGTTTTTAAGCCCAATAATATGATTAAGTTAAGCTAACATGGTTTAGCTAAACAAATAAGTTTCTAGGCCTAATTTGTATCTAATTAATAAAGAAAGCTTGGGCTTCAACTTACAAACTAAAACTCAAAACAAAAGTTTAGTGGTACGTTCATACCTCTCCTTTCTACTTGGTTTGGAGCAGCGAAAACAACGAAACACAGGGGGAAAGAAAAGCGAGGGAGCTCCGGCAGCGGTGAGGTAGCACCGGCGAGGATGGCGGCAGAAGGCTGGTGGTGCGGCGTGCGTTTGGCGGCGGAAGTCAGGGGCAGCAGCGAGTAGCACGCACGGGGGAAAGTAGGGGAGGGCGAACATAGGAGGGAGTTCGAACATAGAGGAAAGCGAAGGAAGGTGAAGTACGGGGCGGCGTCGGGGTGCCGGCGTGGCGTAGGGGAAACCGACAACGGTGCTCCGGTGGTCGGACGAATTCTCCGCACCATAATGTGGTGGTGGTGTGGTGGTACCGAGAGAGAGAAGTGAGAGAATGAGTTTTTGAGAAACTTGATGATTTTGTTGTTGTTTTGAGTTATGAATTCAATACTCAACTCCTCTAGGCAATTTATTGATAAAATTCTAGAGAAAAGATAGAGGTAAGCTCTTCACGTAGGGAAACAAGAGTAGTAGAGTAGGACACCAAGGGAAAGAATAGAGGAGGTGAGCTGTGGGATTTTTTGTGTGGCATTGCCGTGGGAAATAGGGGGGTTTCACTAGTAGAATAATTGCTTATTCTTTGCGGTGGTATTCTTTGCGGTTTTACTCATACGCAGCAATATATATCGTAAAACGAAAAGATTAAATATAAAATAAAGATATTGCTGCGGTTTCGACCAAAAACCGCAGCAATATGGTATCAATAGGAAAAAAAATTAAAAAAAGTTGACTTTTTGACCAAACCTATTGCTGCGGTTTTTGACAAAAACCGCAGCAATATATTAAAATAATATTAAAAAAATGATATTTTAATATATTGTCGTGGTTTTTGAAACAACATAAACAATATCATTAAAAAAATATAAAAAGCGTGCAACAACCGCAGCTAGGGTTTATTTTTTTCCTCATAATTCTCTCATCCTCTCGGCCGTTCATCTTCTAATTCTCTCAACCTCCCTCCTCTCATCCCTCGTCATTCACCCTTCACCCTCCTCTCAACCTTCGACCCTTCATCTTCTACCCTTCACTCTCATCCCTCGTCATTCACCCTACACCCTCCTCTCAACCTTCGACCTTTCATCTTTTTCTTTCTTGAAAACACAATCCGTCGACCATGGCGAAACTGAGAACGATTGATGGTGGCGAGCAATGGGTTTCGAAAAACGAGATCAATGGTGGCGAGCAATGGGTTTCTTTCCTATGATTCTGAATTTCTCTTCAGAAAATGTCTTCTTCTCCTGTAAATAACTGAAGGTATGGCAGAATTTCCGCTTTCTCAATTTCTTCCTCAAATGAATCAACGATTTCAATTTCTAGACATGATTTCTTTTTTATTTTATTTTTTTAGTAAATGTGTTAATTTGGTTCTTATCGCAATAGTATATGACTTCGTCTATGCTAATTTCAGCACTTTGATTCTGGTTTTGTTCTTCAAAGGTTGAGACGTCCTCAACAAGCAATGAATCGTCCTCAACAAGCAATGGGTTTCGAGAAATGAAATCCAGTTCTCAAGGGTTGAGACGCGAGCCATGAATCGTTTTTTGATTTTTTTGAATCGTTCTCAACTTTTTTTTTTTCGGTTTTTTTTCGTTTTTCTTTTTTTTTTTTGTTTTTTTAGATCTGTTTGTGATTTTTTGTGTTAGGATTTTTTTTTTTGATTTTTTTCCTTTTTTTAGATCAGTTTCTTATGTTTTGTTTTTATTATAATTTTTGTAATTAGTCATTAAGTTAGTATTAGTTGTTTTGTTATTTTTGCTTTTTCATTTTACTTTTTGATCTTTTGTATTATTTATGTAATTAGTTTTTTTAGCTTTATATATTAATGAAATTCATGTTATTTAATCTTTAGTTTGTCTGCGAATTTGGTGGATAGTGGATGGGTTAGTTGCATGGTTTTAATCTTTCAAATTTAATTGCGAAATTCCAAAAAAAAAAAAAATTTTTTTTGCTGTACCAGGGCCTATTGCTGCGGTTTTGGTCAATAACCGCAGCAATATGCCAAGCTATTGCTGCGGTTTCTAGCCAAAACCGCAGCAATACGTTGTACGTTTTTAATAAAAAATAAATATATTCTTTGCGGTTTTGGATAGAAACCGCAGCAATATGTTTAAATATTGCTGCGGTTTAAAACCGCAGCAATATATTAATTACCTATTGCTGCGCCCTTTATTGCTGCGCAGCGAAAACCGCCGCAATAGGCCACTTAATGACCGCAGCAATAAACAATTATTTTACTAGTGTTTTCCTCCCTTCTCTTTTTTTATTATTTTAATTTTCCTTTATTTCTTGTTAATGTTAAACTAATTCATTGCTAGATATTTACAATACAATCAACTTAAATTAACTTACTATCCTACTTCATAAATTTTAGAGTCTTTTTTAATAACACAAAATTCATAAAATCTTAACCTTTTATTTAATTACTTAATTAATCAAGTTTATAATTTCGAGATATTACATCCTCAACCCCTTAGAAAAAGTTTCGTCCTTGAAACTTAATAAACATAGTCAGGTGCAGAACGTCATGCATGTCATTCATAAAATTTTAGCATCACATATTCACATATACGTAGCAGTATATAGCACATACTCTTAGCTTTGCATAATTGCAACAAAGTCATTCAAGCAAATAGATGAGGGTATTTTGGTTTCATTTGATCCTCAACTTCATATGTTGCCTCAGATGACGAATGATTAGCCCATAAAATCTTAACCATAGGAATTACTTTGTTTCTAAGTTGCTTTTCCATACGATCAAGAATCTCAATCGGTTCTTCTTCATATGTCAAATTATTTCTTAGCTGTAGGGGCTCGTAGGATCAGGTATGTACTTTCGTAACATTGACACATGGAAAACATTATGCACCTTATCTACGTCTGTCGGTAGTTCTAATCGATGAGCAACCTCGTTAACTCGTTCGAGTATCTCATATGGACAATATACCTTAGCTTGGACTTAGCTTATTGGTTTGACCAAATCTCATAACACCTTTGGTAGGTGAAACTTTCAAGAAAACATGATCTTCTACCATGAATTCTAGTGGTCTTCTTCTTCTATCAACATAATTCTTTTGTCTGTCTTGTGCAGCTTTGATTCTAGCTTGAATAAAGCGTACCTTTTCTGTTATCTCCTGTATTAATTCGGGTCCGATCATTCGAGCTTCGTCAATGTCACTCCAATAGAGAGGTGTTTTACACCTTTTACCATAGAGTGCTTTATATGATGCCATTTTGATACTAGCCTGATAGCTGTTGTTGTAAGAAAATTCAACCAAGGATAAATATTTCTCCCAACTTCCTTGAAAATCCAATATACATGCTCTTAACATATCTTCAAGGGTCTAAATTGTTCGTTCTGTTTGACCATCACTTGCTGGATGAAAAGCAGTGCTAAAATTCAGCCTTGTGCCAAAAGCCTTTTGCAACTCTTTCCAAAACTTTGCTTGGAATCTTGAGTCGCGATCTGATACGATAGAGATTGGTACTCCATGCAATCTGACAATTGTACTTATAGTTTGTCCAAACTCCGTTTATTCTTAATAGCCAAGAAATGTGCCGACTTAGTCAATCTGTCCACAATAACCCAAATTGAGTTCATACCTCGAGATGATGGTGGTAATCCCATGATGAAGTCCATCAAAATCAAATCCCATTTCCATGTTGGCACATCTAATGAATGTAGGAGTCCTGCAGGCCTTTGATGTTCAATCTTTATCCTTTGACAAGTCAAACATCTTGCCACAAATTATGCAACTTCTTGCTTCATATTACTCCACCAAAATGTTTGTTTCAAATCCTTGTATAACTTATTTCTGCTAGGGTGAATAGAGAAAGGACTGTTGTGAGCTTCTTCTAGAATCTTCTTCTTTAATGCTTCATTATTAGGGACACAAATTCTTCCTTGGAATCTTAATGTGCCGTCATCTTGGATTACAAATCCTGGTGATTTTCCCTTTTTCACATCATCATTTATCTTTTCCAATTATAAGTCTCCATCTTGTACCTCCTTTATTTTGTTCCAACCATGTTGGTTTCAATTCCAATGCATTTAAACATGCACCTACTGTGGCTGCACGTTGAATAATTTCCACTACCATCTTCCTTAGATCATCATTGATTTCTTTCTTTTTTTGGCAATTCAAAATTATTTTTGGCTACCAAAAAAATGGGGATTACACACCAAAGCAAACAAAAGGCCAACTTACTCACCACCAACAAGAGGAGAGCAAAAAGGCCAACACAACTAACACCCTACAACTGCTATTCATTGTTTCTCAAAAGTAAAAGTCTATCACTATCTTTACATCTAGCAGAGACTTTAAAGACAATATCTTTCATGACTTGGCTAGTAGGCAGACAAGACCCTCTAAAAAATCTTGTTGTTTCTTTGTATCCAAACTGCATACACTGCTTTAGTGAACAACATGACATAAATCATTGATCTTCTACTCTTGCTATGAGTTTTAGTGACTGCTAACTGCATCTCATACTGAAAGCCCTGTCACTGCTGAATAACTCCCAACATTTGCAAAAATAGGGTGCCAGACACTAGTATTATACTCACACTCAAAGAAGAGGTGATCAACTGATTCCTGTTCCTTGTCACAAAGACAATATATTCTACTGCATTGAGTTTTCCACATACTCAATCTATCTGCAGCGTAAAGTTTATTTTGCAAAAGCAAGCCAAAGAATGTTCTTGCTTTTGGGCGTGGCATTGTTGTTGCAAAGAAGTACTATTCTCCAAGTAACTCTATCATGGTCACCAAGCAACATGTTGTAGAACTTTTTTTATACTAAACTGCTCATTTTTAAGAACTGGATCTCAGCCTCCCAGATTAGTTAAGCTACTTCTACTCTCAATTATCTTCCTTAACAACTAGAATGTGTTGCTACTGATGGCAACACTGAAAACATTCCCTCTTTTAATGTAGTAGGCATTAACCCACCTTACCTTCAATTTGTCACTCTTGAAAGCCAAAGCCCATAAAAGCTTCATAATGGCAAGCTTATTTCAAAGCTTCATATCAATCAAATTCCAACCACCAGCAGATTTGGACTTGTGAAAATCAGCCTAAGCAACAGGAGCTTTATGTGTTGGGTTAGTAGATCTAGTCCATAAAAATTTCCTACAGATACTATCTACAGCTTTAATAACTTTCTTTGAGAAGGGAAAAATATGTGCCCAGTAATTCTGCATACTAATCAAGATAGTTCTTAATTATAAGATGTCATCTTCCTGCATATGAGAGTAAATGTGCCATCTACCTCTGAGCTCTCTCTGTAGTCTTTTCAATGAGTGGCTTACATTGAGAGAAACTCGATTTCTTAGGAGTAAGAGGGACTCCTAAGTACTTAAAAGTAAGTTTTCAGCTGCAGCCAATAATTCAGTTTCAATTATTGATTCCTGCCATATAAATACAACTTTTTTCAATACTTGCTTCAAGCCCAGAAACTTGAGAGAAGGACTGGAACACTGTCATGATTTTTGTAATTGAACTCATATCAGCCCTTGCAAATAATAACAAGTTGTCAGCAAACATGAGGTGTGTGAGGTGGAGCCTCTCACACTTAGGGTGAAAATTGAAATCAGGGTTCAATTTAAGTCTGCCAAGACACCTACTCAAGTACTCCATACATAGAGCAAAAATAAAGGGAGAGAGGGGATCTCCCTGTCTTAAGCCCTTTTTTTGCTTTAAAGGCTTTAGTAGGAATTCCATTAACCAAGATAGAGTATGACACACTATGAACACGAGCCATTATCCATCTTATACACTGACTTGGAAAGCCCAACTCATGAAGCATAGCCTCCAGGAAACTCCGCTCAACTGAATCATAGGCCTTCCTAATATCCACCTTAATAACACACTTGGGTAAGATGTGAGCTCTACCATACCCTCTAATCAGCTCAATTGCCAAGATTATATTATCAGCTATGTGTCTCTCTGGTATAAAACCAAATTGGGATTGATTCACCACCTCCCCTATAACCTCATGCAACATGTGAGTGATTATTTTAGACACTATTTTGTAAATAATAGTGCAACAAGCTATAGGATGAAAATCCTTAGCATATTTAGCATTGTCTTTCTTAGGAATAAAAGTCACAACAGTGATGTTTATAGGCTCATGCATGTAGGACTTTAGGAAAATTCCTGCACTGCATCATAAATGTCTCTTTTAATGAATGGACAACATCTCTTAAAGAAAACAACATTGAATCCATCAATGCCTGGGGCCTTAGAGTCATCAATAGCCCAAAGAGCATTGTTAATCTCCTGCTCACTAATAGGCATTACCAGCTTTTCCTTAGCTGCAATACTCAAAGTAGGACCATCTCTGACTGTAGGTAGATCAATTCATGGCAATTCAGCTGCACAAGTACCCAAAAGCTTTTCATAGAAACCAACCAGCTCCTGTTGAATATCAGCTATGTTTGTGAGAGGAATGTCTTCCTCATAATACACCAAAGCCAATCTATTCCTTGCTTTCTTAATTTTAACAGCAGTATAGAAGAGTTTAGAGTTGGAACCACCTAGATAGCCAATTTATTCTGGACTTCTGTTTCAATATACTTTCATCAACCTTAGAACAAAACCTTAATTTATCATAGCACTCTTTTTCCCCTGCTGTAAATCAATATCATCTTGAAAGTGTGGCAATGCTTGTAGTGCTGCAAGTTTTCTTCTAAATTCTTCCATTTTAAAATGAGCTTGAGCATAGTGTTTTGAATGTAAAACTTTTAAGAGCTTATTTAACATTCTTAAGCCTCTGCAAGACTTTCTTCATGTTATATCTATCATTTACATCATTCCAAGCTATCTTCACTGTATCATGCTCACAAAGGATGTTGTTGAATATAAATAGCTACCACCTTCAACAATATTAGGATCCATGTTAAACACTAAGGGCGAGTGATCAGAGATACCATAAGGAAGATAGTTAGCTTTAACCTCTGAAAAATTATCAATCCAAAGAGCATTAACAAAGGCTCTATCTATTCCACTAGCAATCCTGTCTTCACCCACACCTTTATTTGTCCAAGAGTAGAAAAGACCCATATTAGGAGCTTCAATGACATTTGTTGTGTAATGAAGTTGGCCATATCTTGAGTCTCAGTATCACTAACCAAAGCTCCATTCATTCTATCATTAGACTGATAGACATCATTGAAGTCACCCACTACAATGAAAGGCTTGTTGCAACCAGTAGTCACAACACCCAATTCCCTCCAAAGTTTATAGTGTGTAACCCATACACTATAATCAACCTGAACTCCACAGTATCATTTATGTTGCCAACATCAGCTACCATAACTTGCTCAGATTGACTAAGCACATTCATTTTTAATTCATTTTCCTGCTAGCCTACCCAAATTCTTCCTCTAGGAGAGTGGTTATAGTTACAATCCTATTGCCACTTTGCACCAAACTTCCTTTGAATCTTAACTACATTATGAGCCCTTACTCTGGTTTCAAGAAGAGCACACACTGTAATCTTTTATTCATTTAAGAAATTCAAAATTTCTTTTATTATAAAGGGAATTTTTTGCTGGATATACCAGGGTAATAGGGCATTTTGTGGGGATATAGCTCATTAATTTTTTTTGTGGGGATATACCAACCTAAATTTAAGTTTTGTTAAAAGGTACCAAAAACACTATTTTCGACGAGAAAGTCAAATTTCCATCCTTTGACTTGGTAACTTAACCCTAATTTATACCCTATAACACAAATTCAAACCACATAGTACAATTGAAGAACACAAGAAGTAAATTGAATTGTGATTAAAGCTAAAATAAGACATCATACCTTGCAATTGATGATTTTGGACTGCCCTTTCTTGCTGAATTGAAGAGCGTTCTTTTCCAAGGTTTAAGAAGAGCGAAATGTTAAGGGAGGGGGTTGCTTATTAAGGGAGGGAATTCTTAAAAAAATTGTTAAAAAAAACATTTCAATAGTATGCGCGTGGTTAAGGGGGTCAAACACAACATTTGTGGCTCACTCGCGAGTTCCTACCAAGTCAAAGGCCAGAAATTTGACTTTCTCGCCGAAAATAGTATTTTTTGTACCTTTTAACAAAATTTAAATTTAGGTTGGTATATCCTCACAAAAAAAATTAGTGAGGTATATCCCCACAAAATGCCCTATTACCCTGGTATATCCCCGCAAAAAACTCTTATAAAGGGGTCATTCATTCCCCTGACATTCCAAGAGACCACTATCATCATGATAGATAAGGGTTTGGTCCCTTAGCACCCCCAGGTCTACCTGAGTCTTGAGCACTGTAAGCTATCATCCTTGAAGCCTGAAAGCCTACTTGTTTCCCCTTATCCCTTGTCTTTCAAGTGACCACCTTCCAGGCTCCTTCTTCATCAGGTTCTTTGTTTTGAAGACCTTCTGGTGTACCAACAGGATTCTGAGTAGGTGTGATCAAGTTACCAGGATCTACCTCAGTGACAGGACCACCAGCTAAGCTAGAGTCTTTTGCTAAAGAGGGACCCCCTGCAACAAAATCTACCTTAGATATTTCAGTAACTTCTTGTGGTTCAATCACCAGCACAGGTTTCTTAACCCATTTTTGTTGTGGAGCTTTAACCTGGGCTTTCTGATTATGTTTGTTAGCACAATTATGCACAATAACATCGCATTTCTTACAAAAAGGGGGCAACCAATCATAAAACACATATTGAGAAATAACTTTCCCATTAGGATGAATTATTTTCACTTCTATTTTTATCTCCTTTTTAACATCCATTTCAACCAATATCCTTGCAAATGAGATTCTCAATGATTTAGATGTACATTCATCAGCATATAGGGGGACTTCGATTAAACTTCTAATCCTACTAAGTGAATCTTCACTCCAGCAGTTAAGAGGCAAGTTTGGAAGTTTAATCCATTTAGGAACTACCTTCAACACTTCACTATGGAAGCTGAAATTAGTTGTCCATTGTTTAACAATCATGGGTTTGCCATAAAAAAAAACGAGGTCTTGCATATAGGATTGAATCCCTAGTTTCATGATTACCCAGCTTAATCACAAAGTATCCCTCCTTATATTTAAACATTTGAGGTTCATCAATTAGTTTCCATTGTGACATAATGTAAGCTTTCAGAGAAGTTAATGTAGGGTTATGGCCAACTACATAGATAATCACAACATTCATCCATACTTCATTCATTTTTTCTATTTCATTCTTCTCTAAACAAGCATTTGGGATTCCTTCTACAATAGCAGGAGCTACAAATTTTAGACCCATACCTTTGTCAGTGATTTTACTCTGATTAGTGAATGTCTTCCATTTTTGTCTAGCTTCTTCACCAAACACCACTCCTGCAGTTGCCTTTGATTGGATGTTTTCAGGAATCGTAACATTCTGCTCTGGGTTGGTTACTGTTCCATTCATTTTCTCCTGTTTTACTACTTCTTCAGGCTCACCTTGTGTCTTAGATGATTCGCCAGACTATTCCGGTCCCGGAGAGCTATTAACTGGCCTGGAAGTCTTCTTCTTCCTCCCGATTGAGGCATGTCGGCTCACGATAGAAAATCACCTAATCGTATGCCAACTAAGCTTCTAGATAGAGAAAAATTGGAACTGGTTTGGACAACTTTGTACCTAGTAAGTTTGATTGGCTTCCATCATTGATTTCTTTGGGTAAAGTTAAGGTTGAGTTTAGGTAGGATTTCCGACTTAAAGCATCAGCTACAACATTAGCTTTGCCATAGTGGTATTGGATGTCGAGATCATAATCTTTCAAGAGTTCTAGCCACCTTCGTTGTCTCAAGTTCAACTCTTTTTGTGTTAAGATGTATTTAAGACTTTTGTGGTCGGCAAAGATCTTGCACGAAACACCATAGAGATAGTGTCGCCATATCTTTAGAGCAAATACAACTACGACTAATTCGAGGTCCTGAGTTGGGTAATTATGTTCATGGGGTTTGAGTTGTCGGGAAGCATAAGCTATGACTTTCTCATTTTGCATCAAAACACATCCCAATCCATGTTTAGATGCATCACTATACACAACAAATCCATCTTTGTTAGAAGGGAATGCAAGAACAGGGGTAGAGGTAAGACGTTTCTTTAACTCCTAAAAAGCTGATTCACATTCATCATTCCATCCGAATTTGACAGACTTCTTCACCAATCGGGTTATAGGTAGAGCTATCTTTGAGGAATCTTAAACAAATCTTCGATAGTAACCAGCTAAACCCATAAAACTCCGAACTTCTGTGACATTGGTGGGTCTAGGCCACTCCATTATAGCTCTTATCTTTTGTGGATCAACGGATATTCCATTTTTTGAAATAATGTGCCCAAGGAAAGCATCTTCTTTTAACCAAAACTCACATTTCTTCAACTTTGCATACAACTTCTTATCTCTTAAAAGTTCTAGTATCTTTCTCAAGTGTTTTTCATGTTCACCTGAATTCCTTAAATATATCAAAATATCATAAATAAACACGACTACGAACTTGTCAATATATGGCTTGAAAATTTGGTTCATCAAGTCCTTAAAAACTATAGGGAATTGGTTAATCCAAATGGCATCACTGTAAATTTATAATAACTATATCAGGTTCTGAAAGCGGTTTTGGATATGTCTTCCAGTTTAATACGGAGTTGATGGCATCCAGATCTCAAATCAATTTTAAAGAAAATACTTGCACCTCGGAGTTGATAAAAAAGGTCATCAATGCGGGGCAATGGATATTTGTTTTTGATGGTGATCTTGTTCAATTCTCGATAATCAATACATAATCTCAAACTCCCATATTTCTTCTTCACAAATAACACAGGTGCACCCCATAGCGATACACTAGGTCGAATATACCTTTTCTCAAGTAATTTATCTAGTTGCTTCTTTAATTCTTGCAACTTATCTGGTGCCATTCTGTAAGGTGCTTTAGATATAGGAGTGCATCGTGGAATAAGATCAATGCTAAAGTCTACTTCTCTTTGCGGAGGCATGCCATGTATCTCTTCTAGAATACATCGGGATATTCACAGACTATATGAATGTCACCTAGTGAAGGCTTAGATGTGCTTAGGTCTTCTATATTACAAAGACACCCATGACAACCATTCACAAGTAGCTTAAAGGCTTTTGAGGTTGAGATAGTCTTAGGTTTAACCTTTCTTCTTTGATAAGAAACCTTACACCCATCTGCGGTTCTAAGAGTTATCTCGTGTTTGAGGCAATTTATATCAGCCTTGTACTTGGTTAACCAATCCATTCCCAAAATCACATCAAAGCCAGTCAGTTCAAACTGGACTAGGTTCACAAGAAATTCCAAGGCTCCTATAAGGATAGACCTGTTCCTATATAGGACATTGCACGACAGAGATTGACCACTTGGCAGGGCAACATTCAAGTGAAAGAGTTTAGGGCATGGTTCTACTTTAAAACTTTTAGCAAATGAGGTAGAAACAAATGAATGAGAAGCTCCAGAATCGAAAAGAACATGAGCAGGTATTGAGTCGACAAGAAAAGTATCAGTAATAATGGTATCATCAGCCTCAGCTTCTTCTCTCTACATCATGAACACTCATCCTACTTGGGAAGGTCCACGTGGAGGGTTTCTATTGGCGTTGTTACTTGCATTTCCACCATAATCAGAGTTCTGATGGTTCCTTTGGTTTTGTACTAGCACACGGTTATTGGTATTTCCATTCTTCCACTCAGGAGTTGGGCAGTTCTTCATTATATGGCCCGTCTTACCACACCGATAGCACTGATCGGTTCCTCTTCGACATTCCGTGACTATATGGCCCAATTTATTGCACCCGTTACAATAAGGAACTTGCCTTTGATCATTGTTGTTTCCTGAGAATCCAGTGTTCAGCTTCTTAAGAACATTGTTTGACGAAACTTCTTGACCTTTCCCTTTTCTCTTTCCACTCTCATAAATTTCCTTTCTCAGCTTCACCTTTCTTTCAACATTTATAGCTCGATCATATAACTCTTGGTAAGATTCATTCATATGTGCAGCAAGCCTTTCTTGAAGATCCAAATTCAGACCCCCTGCGAATCGATTCATTCTTTGACGATTCGTGGTCACAGGTTCAAAAGCAAATCGAGCTAACTCATTGAATTTCACAGCATATTCTAGTACAGTCATATTCTTTTGTCTCAGATGGATAAACTCAGATTCCATCTGTAGGTGCAGAGATTGGGGGTAGAATTGATTCCTCATAACCTCCTCCAGGCCTTCCCATCCAAACCCAGGTTGATTATGCATCTCCTTGGCAGTCTTCCACCAAAGGTCTGCTTGTCCTTGTAGGTAAAATACCGCAAAATTAACTTTCCACTTGTCTGGGCACTGGGTAGTAGGATTCGGCTTTCAGTCATAACTTGGCGGCTTGTGAGCAGAGAACCTTTTAAATGTGTTTAGGCACTCTTCCAGCTCTGTTTTGGCTTTTTACCGATTTCGTTGCAAAAGTTCCATCATTAACCTCATTAAGTCCATCTGATTTCCATTTGCATTGCCAGGCATATCTCCATCAACTGTTGCCCTCATTACTTCTAATGAGATATTGGACTCATGGGTTCCATTTCCCCCATTCATTGGCTCATTCTCACTTGTTGCCATTTTCTAGCACATCAAACACTCCATGTTTCAGGGCATATTCATATGATAAGCAACATATTCATAAAAGCATAGAAATACAAATATTCCCTTCCCTGATCCTATCACTCAGACTCGTTTACATTTAAGACAACATATGACTTACTTAATCGTATTTTAATATTGCAACCTTAAAAGTCAACTTCTTAATCCACGATTATTTCTACATCTAAACTATTAACCAGAACTTTGATTTCGTTTGAAGAAGTTACTTAAGGTTATTAGCTAACCATTAACGCAAAATCGTTAAGGTTAAACTTAAGGTACCGAAACCTTGGCTCTGATACCAACCTATAGCGCCTTGACCTCTAGACATCATTATTAGGTTAATTAGAGAGTCATTAGCAGAGGAACCTAGACGGTCGGTGCGTTACTGCCGTACTTTCCGATTGGAAAGCACAAGGCAAACATAAATTCATAAACTTAAACATATTATAACTTGAAAATATCATCATTATCCAACACTGAAACTTAAGTTGAAACTTAGCAACTAATATAGTCTGACATAAACTTAAACTATGAATATAAATGTTCTTAGGATAGCTTAAAACTGAACAACTCCTCACAGCTACGCCATACCGTTATCATCATCGGTACCTAAACCAGAAAACAAAACATCATGAGCCGAGGCTCGGTAACATACTACTCTAACATCGTAAAAATATTTCAATTCATTTTGTTTGCATACAGGGAGGAGAGAAATAGTAAAACCATTTTATAAACATATCAGATCATTTCATAAAAATATCACAAGTTTCATCATTATCTTTTCATCTTACTTAATCATATTGGTAACTGGCAAGTATAACGGAAGGGACGTCTCCCCAATAACATACAGAAAGGCGGTCACAACTTAGATGACACTTGCGGTGCCCAAATCATTAACCAGTAGGGAGGTCACAACAAAGATGACACTTGCGATACCCAAATCACTAACCAGTAGGGTGGCCACAACAAAGGTGATACTTGCGGTACCCAAATCAGTAATAGTAGGGTGGCCACAACAAAGGTGACACTTGCGGTAACCAAGTCATTAACCAGTAGGGTGGCCACTACAAAGGTGACACTGGCGGTACCCAAGAATACTGCCAAGAACAATCTTTCCCTCAACTTTATCATGTTCCATTCGTTCTACGAATCATAATTACATTACATAAACGTAATCATAATCATGAAACGTAATCGCAATCATCCAGAGTCGTAATCATGTTCACAACGTAATCATAGTCATATTTTCGTAGCATCATGGTTATTTCAGGCAATTCGTTCGTAACATCGATAATCATCACGTTCATAAAAATATTTCATATCCCACAATCCATATAATCATAATATAATGCGAGAAATCATAAAACATATTTAGAAAGGGATCTGTAGGTGTTAGCCGTTGACGTTACCTGGTATAATAGCTAAGTTTCTTACTTGCCGGGGGAGGCTTGTAATATTCCTCTCTTTAATCTAATCAAGAATTAAATAATAAAATCCATTACCAATTCATTAGACTTAGGCTTTTCTTAAATATTCTTTCATTAGATCGTTATGGTACCCATGTCATTACTAATAAAATTTCCTTAATTAAACAAGTTATACTTAGGTGTAAATAATCATAGGCTTGATTTAATAATTCATTTTATTATTCTTAACATCTCTTAAACATAAAAGCTAAATTGAGGTGACAATAATAATTAAATAATCTTAATTTATCATTCATGTTTAATGATTTGTAACCATTAACTTTCATAATCTAATCATGTCATTTCTTTAATAAATTATAAGTTCACGAAAAATAATACACTAACTAATGTTATGACAACATTAGAATTTCTAACTTTGAATATGAATCACACATCTAAACTAATGAGTGAGATTTATGTTATCGTCAATGAGATACTCGCTTATGTTCATCTACCAAATTCAGCATGATTATTACTAAACTAACTGGATTATTATCATTAATTTAATTATCCAAAAACATTAACGCTAATATATTATAATAGTTGTCATTGAGCTTATGAACTAAAGATGAAATCATTTTTATGACCTAAAGTGTTTCTACATTCAATTATAATTTCAGATTATAAGAGTATCATAACTAACTAGTTGTATTATAACAAAATCAGTTTAGTCCTTAACATAAGGTTAACCCAACTCATTAACTAAGTAGTTTCACTAAGTAAATATGATTTTAAGCCCAATAATATGATTAAGTTAAGCTAACTTGATTTAGCTAAACAAATTAGTTTCTAGACCCAATTTGTATCTAATTAATAAAGAAAGCTTGGGCTTAAACTTACAAACTAAAACCCAAAACAAAAGTTTAGAGGTACGTTTATACCTCTGCTCTACTTGGAGTAGCGAAGACAATGCAACACAGGGGAAAGAAAAGCGATGGAGCTCCGGCAGCGGCGAGGTAGCACCGACGAGGCTGGCGGCATAAGGCTAGTGGTGCTATGGCTGTTCATTTCAGATATCCGATCCAATCCGAAATTTTGGATATCCAAAAATTTCGGATCGGCGAAACTGCGATCCAAATCCAATCCGAATAAAAGCGGATATCCGATTTTCAGATATCCGAAATTTTCAGATCGGATAACCGGATATCCGAAATTAAACAAATTCACTATCTTCCTTTCTCTTAGTTCCTGGAGCCAAACATTTCTCTATTCTTTTCCCGCACTTGCAGGCTTGCAGCTTCTTCTTAATCATCATATATGGCTATATACGTTTGTATCAATTTCTAAGACATCATTGCTCCCACTAAAAGTACTATGTTAATGAAAATAAGTAAGAAACAAAAAATAAAAATCAAACAAAAAGTCCATTACTCAGCAGCACCCAAAATTAAATCAAACAAAAAGTCCTTTACTATGTTAATGAAACACGTAGCAGCAATATTCAGCAGCAATCATATCAAATTGATAACAGACATGAAAAAATAAAATCTCAACGTTTACTCAGCAGCAACAGTATTAAATTGACTTGGGTGTCGGCTGTTGCGATGAGCATGGAGGATGACTGAGTGGGTGTCTGCGGCCAGGACAAGAGAGTGGTCGCTGGTAGATGGCGAGTGTGGACAGAGTAAAAGAGACTGGTGACATAGAATAGTGTAGACAAGTAGCGGCAGATACTGGAAAAATGAAACTGCCTTTACTTGTTTATGCCTTAGGGTTTCTTTTTTATTTTTATTTTTAGAAATGTAATTATATACTTTGATAAAAAATCAGATATTTCGGATATCCGAAAGTTTAAAAATTATGATCCGTATCCGATCCGATTTTTTCCGGATATCCGATCCGAAATAAAAGGGATCGGATATCCAATTTTTTGGATAGGATTGACCGGATCGCGGATCGGGTCAATCGGATCGGATCATTATGAACACCCCTAGGTGGTGCAGCGCATGTCTTGCAGCGGAAGTCAGGGGCAACAGCTAGTAGCACAAACAGGGGAAAGCAGGGGAGGGCGAACAGAGGAGGGAGTTCGAGCAGAGAGGAAAGCGAAGGAAGGAGAAGTACAGCGCGGTGTCGGTGGCTGCTGGCGTGGCGTAGGGACACTGGCGACGGTGTCTTGTGGTTGGACGAATTCGCTGCACCAGAATGTGGTGATGGTGCGGTGGTACCGAGAGAGAGAAGTGACAAAAATGAGTATTGAGAGACTTTGTGATTTTGTTGTTGTTTTTGAGTTGTAAATTCAATACTCAACTCCTTCGGGCAATTTATTAATGAAATTCTGCAGAAAAGATGGAGGTGAGCTCTTCACATAGGCAAACTAGAGTAGTAAAGTATGACACCAAGAGAAAAAATAGAGGTGAGTGGTCGGATTTTTGGTGTGGCATGGTCGTGGGAAAAAGGGGGGTTTTCCTCCCTTCTCTTTCTTATTTTATTTTAATTTTCTTTTATTTCTTGTTAATGTTAAACCAATTCATTGCTAGATATTTACAATACAATCTACTTAAATTAACTTACTATCCTACTTCATAAATTTTAGTTTCTTTTTTAATAACACACAATTTATAAAATGATTATATAACTAATAATTATTATTAAATAAAATTTCAACTTTTTATAATTACCTAATTAATCAAGTTTATAATTTCGGGATATTACAATATAATTTTGCAAGACAAGCAAAAGCTTGCAAAATGAAAGAAGTCCCTGCAAAACAAGCAAAAGTTTGCAGAAACACATATATATGGAGCTACATCCGCTCCGTGGTTATACTTAGCTGAAGACTAGCGCTGGACTTGAAAGTTGTTATTTTTAGGAACACGAACCATATTAACGTTGAATTTTCCGTTGTCTCGGCTCGTAATGGTCCTCGGACCTGGCGCTGGACTTACCATTGTCGTTGTTCTTTGGAAATATCGTTGGATTTACCGTCGTCTATGTCCTCGAGATGCACAAATGATCTCCCCAACGATCTTCTCATATAAGGTCAGCACGCCTCGATGGAATATAACTTGTATAGAGTTGCTCAACGCTGAATACCTGTAAATGTAAGGAATACACAGATATGCAGATAAACAATTAGGGGACATGCATATGCCCCGTGATGTGGGTGCTAGTGTATGGATAATAAAAGAGAAACTTCTAATACTCTAGACATAAAGGTGCTATTGTGTGTGTGTGTGTGTGTGTGTGTGTGTGTGTGTGTGTGTGTGTGTGTGTGTGTGTGTGTGTGTGTGTGTGTGTGTGTGTGTGTGTGTGTGTATGGGTGTGTGTGCGCGTGTGTGCGTGTGCGACTCCATGACTAGTGTTAGATACTTATTACTAAGGACAAAGGTTGCAATGCTTGACACAATATTTGGATGATGTAGATATGTAATGCAAATGCAGAGATATGACACTAATGTAGAGGTATGCCACTAATGTAAATATATGATGCTAATGCAGAGATATAATATGATGCTTTGTTGTTACTCTAGAAGCTCAATTTTTCTTTTAGAAAATAGTTTTCAAAAGAGGAGAAATATGAAGCCCCCAAGGATGATCCGTGTAGGTTATGTTTGATTCAAAATGTATTATAGATTGAATCTTCGATTTTAGTTTGCTACGGGCCTCAGCGAGCCCGTAAAATAGTTAGGATCTCGTATTCTTTTCTCGTATGGGTTTGGAGCCCATGATCTTCTGTATGGACTCGTCATGAAGTCCTTATCAAGATACACTTGGAGCCAACGATTTTCTGAGTGGACCAGTGATGAGGTCCCCTAGCAAGATGGAGTTATTGATGCAGTATCAGACTTGATTGCTTGATTATGAAGATATCTCGTCACGTTTAGTGGAAGTTTCAACCAAAGATTCCATACAAGGTTCCTAAGGTGAAAAGAGAAGAGAAGAAAGACCAAAGAAAGGAACACTCAAGGATGAAGTGCGCCAATAGCGCTGAGTGTTAAAAGGTTATGCTAAGGTCGGCTTAGAAGGTTATAATGTGGCTTCAAAACGGCAAGCGATAAGAATAAGAATAGGCGGAGTCATGAGAATTGACTCATGCAATGAGGTAGGCTAATGATGTAGGTTCTAAGGGTAGGGATGGGCATTAAAAATTCATGATTTGGGCGATCGCACTTTTCTCATAGGCCTAGGCGAGCCTTAAAGAATATGTTTTGGATTAAAATGGTCGGGCCTCATTACTTTAACCAAAGCCCTTAGGGTTAGCACTTCTTCCTCAAGGGTATCGATCCTATGCACTTCTTCCATAATAGCGGCTTTCATGCTCTTGTTGAAGACGAATTCAATTTTCTTATCTCCAACTCTCAATGTCATTAGATCTCTCTTCATATCAACTACCACTCTTGCCGTTTTCAAGAAAGGCCTTCGTAATATAAGAGGTACTTGGGAGTATTCTTCTATCTCCATCACAACAAAGTCATAAGGAATTGAGACTCTCCCAAGTTTCACAGGAACATCCTCCAATTCTCCAACGGGCACCTTATCCGAGCGGTCCGCTAGTTGTATCACTCTTCTTGTGGGTTTAAGCTCAAAGTTGAGCTTCTTTGCAATGGAGAGTGGCATTAGGCTTACACTTACCCCAAGGTGTCCAATGCTTTCTTTGGCTCCAAATCTCCAATCCTCAAGGGTATGGAGAAGGACCCCGGATCTTCAAGCTTCTTGGGGAGCTTGTTTTGGAGGACCTCACTAACTTCGACGGTGAGAGTAATGGTGGAACTTTCTTCAAGTTTGGACTTGTTAGAGAGAAGTTCCTTTAGAGACTTGGTATAGGTGAGCATTTGAGCGATAGCTTGGAGAAATGGTATATGAACCTGTAAATTGTTTACGGCAAATTTCACACTAGGGCTAATTTGCTTTGAGAGGGGGTTGACAATTAACTTGTGAATAAGAATGAATTGCGTAAATAAAGTTGCAAAATATGAACGAAGGCACACAACAAGTTTTTACGTAGAAAACCCTTTAGAAATGAGGGAACAACCACGGGAGGATTGGTATCCTGCCAATTCACTAAGTTACCTGAGTTTACGAGAGAATACAAGAAAGTTGCTTTGAGCTAGTGAAAGAGTAGAAGAGATGAGGGTGAGATGATCTACAAATGTAAGCTAAAAAACTATATATATACTAAAAAATAATAACGTTGCAGCCATAGCCCTTTTTCCTTTTGAACGTTGATTGGTTGAGATCCTATTATTTTGGGATTTATGGAGAATATCTTTCTCCTCAATGCAGTGCATATCCCCTAGAGAATAGGAACCTTTAACCGCTTTGCCACATCAGCGAACCTCATTCTTACTAACTATCCACTCGTTTGATGCCACCTCATCGTGCAAACTAACATAGTACGTTTGTTTAACTTGATGCCACGTTGGATAACTCTGACCCCTAACATAAACCTTTCAATACCTCAAAAACATGACAAATTTGTCATTGAAGTGCTTCTTTGCTAACCTTTGAGGATATGGAACCGGAGGAGTGTAGTTCTTCATTGGAGGGGGGATCTTTGCTTGATTTTCGGGTTCAACCACTATAGGAGTCCCATCCTCTTGAATGTCTTCCACAATGGTTTCTTCAACCTCTTTACCCACTCCGCTATCAACATTCTCACTTTCCTTGAAAGGACTAGCATCATCAAGTGCGGGCATCTTAAGACCCTCATAGTGAGCCCCAGAGTTCAAAGTGATGGCTTTAGCTTGCTCTCGGATGATTAGTTGGCTAGGAAATTGGGTAGAAGAATTTGAAGAGTTGTTGCTTACTTGTTGAGCCACTTCAGCAAGTTGTGTCTGAATCATCTTGTTGTGAGAATTCATTTGTTGGAAGGAAGTGTTTATCTCTCCAAACTTCCTATCATTGTCCGCATTGGTCTTTGTTTGTTAGGCTAGGGAGAGTTGGAGAGTAAATTCTAGGGAGGATTGTTTGGGATGGTTTGGTTCAAAGGAGGCTCTGGGAGGTGGTCGTTGTCTGAATCTTTGTTGGGGGTTATGCAATCCGGGTGGTCTATTTGAGGTTTGGTAAGGTTGAGGGTTCTTACATCCACCACATGCACTATTGTTCCACCTTCTTGGATTATTGAAGTTGGGATTTCCCTCACCTCTAGAGTTCACCCATGCAACATGGTCCATAGACCCACCACAATAAGAACTAGCATGGTCCGATCCACCACAAATTTCACAAGAAAAGGCTTGAGAAGTGCTTTGGCTTGGAGATGTCAAGCTTACCTTTTCCAACTTCTTTGCAAGGGTATCTAGTTTTGAATTATTATGGTCAATGACATCAAGATCATACTTGCCCTTGCTTACTTTCTTCTTTTTTGCTGTTCAAGTAGAGTTCCCCCAGGAGTAGTGTCTTACTACCTTTTCAATGGTAGGCTCAATGTTATCAACCGAAGGCTTTGTTAGTTTGCCTCCCACTCCCAAATCAAGGCTTGCACGGGTCATAGGAATAAGACCATCGTAGAAGCTTTGCATAAGCATCCATTGACTATAACCATAATGAGGGCAAGATCTTCGAAGGTCCTTGAACCTATCCCAAGCTCCATACAATGTCTCATCCTCCTCTTTGGTGAAATTAGTTATCTTCCTCCTAGCTTCAGAGATCTTCTCTTAAGAATAGAATTCATCCACAAAAGTCGCGGTCACTTGTGCCTAAGTAGTCAAAGAGTCTTCCGGAATGGATTGCAACCCTTTCTTGGCCTTTCCCACAAGAGAGAAGTAAAAAAGATTGAGCCTCACAAACTCTTGAGTCACATTGTTTTGCTTCACCTTGGCACATAACTCCAAGAAGTTATCCAAATGCTCAAGAGGGCACTCATGAGTCATACCTTCATAAGGCTCTTGCTTAATCATGTGAATCAAGTTAGCGGTTGTGGTAGGACGATGATTTCTACTCTAAGTTCAAAAGCCGTGGGATGTCCAAAATCCCTCAATGTTCTAGGAGGTTGTTCATCACCCATTGCGCCAGAAGTAGTAGAAATAGACGACTCTCGTTCAAATGGTGGTTCTTCCACCGGTTGTTCAAAGCTTAAAACCTCAACTTTCTCTCTCCGAGGGTTCTAAGCTTGAGTACTAAACACAAATTTAATCTCTCTCTAATCTCAAAAAAAAATTAGCTTAACCAAACTGGCGGGATCGAAGTCGAACCCGGGCAGGTCAAGTCAACCTGACCCTCCGAGTCAGTTGACCCGGGCAAGTCACTTAATTGACCCTAGCGAGTTCCTTGGAAAGAAGAATTGGACTGCTGTCCAGGACTGTCCTGGGCCGATCAGATGACCCGGGCCCTCGGGGTAGTCTTTGATCCTCTTCTTCTCCTCTTTTAAGCTTCATTGATGCTTCCCTATTCGATCCCTTGTCCTCAGGTTTTTGCAAATGCCCTCCAATCATACTCCTATGCCCTGAAAACAAACCAAACAACAAAGAAATAGCAAAAAGGAAGAATATTGCACAACTTGAAGGAAAAAGAAGCAATTTCACCTAAACTAACCTAAAAGCTATCATAAAATCTATCAAAAACTAATCAGAATCCAAGTATATAAATTAGTCATCAAAATGTCACCAATTTGATCTTCACTTTTGCAAAACAATATTTCAACCAAAACCTTTCGCAACATTATGTTTAAGAAAATGATTTCTAATCTCAATGTACTTGGTTTTAGAATGCTGAACAGGCACTAGTGGAAAAACGTCAAGGGCTGCGGTCAAAATAGCCCTACGGGCTGCGTTTTTGGCCCGCAACCCTTGGCATAGCAGCCCTTGGGCAAAAAGGAAGGGCTGCGGTTTTTGACCGCAGCCCTTCACTCCCAAGGGTTGCGGTTTTGATACATAAAAGGCTGCGGTCTTGACCAAAACCGCAACCCTTGTGACCCTAAATTTTTCTTTTGTTCATTTTTTAGTCCTATATATATATATATATATATATATATATATATATATATATATATATATATATATATATATATATATATATATATATATATTCAGAAGAAAGACGGGAAGACCGTCCCAGGTTTTCAACAGAGGAATGGTCTGAATACCTAGAGCTAGTGCTCCTGTTAAAGCTAAGTTTAACACTACCATCAGAGTATTGTATGACTCGTTTTAAGTCGGTGTTGGATTCTGGAAGAGCTAGAGATTGCATTTCAGGTTCAGCAGCTCCTTCAAATATGTCAAGATTTGAAGCTCCAAAAACACCTAAAGTGGGAGTTAAAAGAGACTAAGAAGGAATTAGGTTCCTTCTGTCAACAATTTGATATCTCTTCCCCTCAGACAAGCACATGTAAAGGGAGCTGTAATAAACAAACCCATTACCAAAAACCCTTTAAAGCCCGAAAGTTCTATAAGAAGGTTGAGAAAGTCTTCCCTAAAAAACCCTTAGAGCAACGAAAATGGAAGACCCATAAGAAATACCAACAGACCACCACAAAACCCGACTTTAAAAACATAACTTGTTTTAAGTGTGGTAAAAAGGGTCATACGGCTAGATTTTGTAGGGTGTCTAATAAAATCCAAAACCTTGACCTAGATGATGAAACTCTAGGAAGAACTTCAGCTCTTTTAATAGAGTCTTCTGATGAGGAAACCGAATCTTATAATTCAGCTGAGAATTATGGCCCTCAAAATGATGATATAGATTCCTCATCTTCAGCTAATGATGATCATTATACCCTAAACGTTCTCACCAAAGAACAAAACCTCATTTTAGATGTTATTCAGGATATTAATAATCCTGATCTACAAAAACAGTACCTTGAATGTCTTCGTAAATCCCTTGAGGAAAGTCCTAAAGAAAAGGACCCTAACCCTCATTCTTCAAGCACTGAACCATACAAACTCACTTCTATTTTAGAAAAGAGAAGTTCCAGAAAGAAGCCAGAAAGAACCATACATGACCTTCAGGCTGAAGTTAAAACCATTAAAGCCGACATAAAAGACCTTAAAACTAAACAGTAGCACGACTCTGCCATAATCCAACTTCTAACTTCTCATATGGTCCTAAATATCCCCAGTGAGAGTGATCCTGACGATATCCCGGATGAAGAACAAAGCCTAAAAGTCCCAGATGATTTCTTTTTTGTTTTAAAAGAAATCAGTTCTAGAAAGTATTACATAAAGATCACACTCGAGTTCTCTAGTGACTTTAAAATTAATACTATAGCTTTGTTCGATACCGGAGCAGATTTAAATTGCATTAAATCCAGTCTCGTCCCAAAACGCTTTCATAAAAAAACTTCGGAAAAACTTAGCTCTGCTAATAACACCAAAATGCATATAGAGGGAAAAACATATGCTAACATATTAAATCAAGGCCTTTCTCTAAAAAGCCATTTTGTCCTCGTTACCAATATGCACCATACAGTAATCTTGGGAACACCTTTCATAAATTTAATAACCCCTCACAATGTCAGTTATGATGGTATATCCTTCAAAACTAAATATAAAAGGCTTGATTTCCTTTTCTTAGAAAAGCCCAAAACCAGAAATCTCAACAGTATAAAGGCAAGCTCCATTTATAATAATGAGATAAACTCTCTTATCAATCGAAAACAGAGTGACGTGCATGATCTAAAACAGAAAATCCATTTACAAAAAATTGAGGATCAATTACAAGGTAGTGTTTTAAAAACTCAGATAGATGACTTCCAAAGCCTCCTTGAAAGTGAAGTTTGATCCGAGCTTCCAAATGCCTTCTGGAATAGAAAACAACACATGGTCGACTTACCTTATGAGCCTGATTTTGATGAAAAGAATATCCCTACCAATGCCCGGCCAACTCAAATGAATGCCGACTTAGAACGCCATTATCAAGAAGAGATTAGATTTCTCAAAAGTAAAGGCTTAATTTCCAAGTCCCGTTCTCCTTGGAGCTGTGCGGCGTTTTACGTCAACAAAGCTTCGGAGATTGAACGAGGCACGCCTTGGCTAGTTATAAATTACAAGCCTCTTAACGATGCCTTTCGTTGGATCCGTTATCCAATACCCAATAAAAAGGATCTGATGCAAAAATTACACCATGCCTTTATCTTCTCAAAATTTGATATGAAATTCGGATTTTGGCAAATACAAATTAAGCCACAACATCGTTATAAAACCGCTTTTACTGTTCCTTTTGGCCACTATGAATGGAATGTGCCCTTCGGTCTTAAAAATGCTCCCTCTGAGTATCAAAGGATTATGAACGATATATTCAACTCCTATTCAGACTTTTGCATTGTTTACATTGATGACGTGCTGGTTTACTCAAGCACGATTGATCAGCACTTTAAAAACCTTAAGACTTTTTTCTATCTAATTAAGAAAAATGGTCTTGTTATTTCAGCAAAAAAGATTTCATTATTTCAAATTGAGATTAGATTTCTCGGCCAAATTGTGTCTTGTGGCATTATTACCCCTGTTGATAGGTCTCTCCAATTCACTAGCAAATTTCCTGATAAAATCTTAGACAAAACTCAACTACAGAGGTTTCTTGGTAGTTTAAACTATGTCTTAGATTTTTATCCAAATCTTTGTAGAATTGCGAAACCTCTCCATGATAGACTAAAGAAAAACCCGCCGCCTTGGTCTGATCTCCATACCCAGACTATTAAAGTGATAAAAACTCGTGTCTTAGAAATCCCATGCCTTAGTTTATCAAACCCTGACCTGCCTAAAATTGTTGAGACAGATGCCAGTGACAAGGGTCACGGAGGTATCTTAAAACAGGTCGACAATGGTAAAGAATACATTATCATATTCACCTCAGGGCACTGGAATGATACCCAGTTAAAATACTCTACTATAAACAGGAAATTTTATCAATTGTTCTCTGTATTACCAAATTCCAATCTGATTTGTTAAATAAAAAATTGTTATTACGTGTTGATTGTCAAGCTGCTAAAGCTGTTTTAAAAAAGGATGTCCAAAACATTGCTGTAAAACATGTTTTTGCTAGATGGCAGTCTATCTTAAGCATTTTGAATTTGAAATTGAGCATATAAAAGGAGAAGAGAATTTTATCCCTGACTTCTTAACCCGTGAATTTCTTACAGAGATGCCTAGAAAGACAAAAGATAAAGAGAAGTTCTGACCTCCTCCTGAAAAAACCATATGCACCACACAAAAAACCCATTAAAACTTGGTACGAAGCAGTCCAGAATAATGAGAGTGAAACTCTTCTATTGATAGAACACATAAAGTTCAGGAATGGCTCCTTTCCATCTCTGAGCATCCTTCGTCCATCCTGAAACACCCCCAGCTCCTCCAAGCTTTCCAAAGCTCTATGCAAAACCAGGGAAGCACAAACAAAGCAGCAACTGAAGGTAAAACTCCTACGGGGAAAAATATTAGTGTCATTTCAAAACCAGAGGAAGGAGAATCTTCCCAAAAAACCCTTCCTCAAAAATAACTTTACAAAACTAGTAGCTCTCAAGTTGTGATTGCACAACCTAAGAAAAACGAGACTTCATAATATGTTGTTAAAATTGCCTCACAAAATATCATAACAATTGAACAAGGGTATCATGATGAAGATCCCTATGTCTCCATATAAAATATCTTTGGGAAAAACTGGTTCTATAAGCCTTGGGATCGTACTAAAACTGCAGATTATTACCAGACAATCCTTGAGGTTACCGGCTCCGCTGAATTCAAACATTTCTTTTATAAAAATGAGCAAGCTGAGCGCCCTTATTCAACCATTAAAATTCTAAAGGTTCTCAGTCCTCAAGACTGGAATCAAGACCTGTCAAAACACAAAGCCTTCCCCATTAGCTTCAATAACACTTTCCCACATTGTAAAACCTTTAATTATTGGGATTACCAACAGGCGTGGTTCTCCACCTTTTAAATACAAAATAATAGGTTATCCCATTCATGGCTTATCTACTTCAACACTAAAACAATACAGCCGGAAAAATTGCATCTTGGTTTGCCCAATGGTGGAAGTTTTATGGCTATTCTAGTGAAATCATTCACCCTGACATTACCAAAAGTTATAATATCTTTCGAACCCAATACAAACCTTCAAATATAGAAAGGCGTTTTCCCGCTTTATGTTTGTTTTCAATGAAGTTCTATCTTCCTTGGGTTTGCCTTGAAATAAACCAGGATCAAGGGGGCATGGTCCTCTAAAGAAAATTTAAAATCGGATGGTGGTCGAACTTTAATACACCACAGTCTATTCTTGAACCGACCATCAAAGAATGGTTGAAGAAAAAGCGTAACACATGTACCATGACTTCGGGGCTAGAACAATCTCAGTTCCTTGCTCGAAAATCACGAGCAAATTCATTGATTGCTTCAGCTAAAACCACGAAAGATTACGCACGGATCCTACGACAACTAGATAATAGTATGTCCGAATCCACCATTACTTCGGAGCATGAATCAACAGCGAGACTCCTCCATCCACCTCGGTGACGATGAAGAGGATCTTTGGTTTCCGACTTTAAAAAAAATGATTATTTCACTATCTTCAAGCTTCAACGGGATGAGACACCACAACAACGGGCAAATTTCTGCATCAACAACAACAGTCAAAAGTAGTCAATAGTGTAAAGCAGTACTATTCATTAGCAGTAAAAAGCATCAAAAGACAAAAACTTTAAACAGTGTAAAGCAGAAGACAGATTGTTCATCTACAGCTCTTCAACATGACAGCATTACTCTTCCCTGCCTATAAATTGAGGCTCCTCCTTCAGTTGAAGGCAGAGCATAATACAGCAACACAAGCTCCTCTAAAAATCTCTCTCTCTCTTTCTCTCACATAAAATTTTAACACTCTTTAAGTATTAGTTTCATTCAAGACTCTTTGTAAGTCTTTTTTATAAAAACATGGCCGGTTCAACCGCCTTACTTTACTTTATGCTTTCCTTTTTTAAGTTTTAAGTTTATCCTGTTAAAATCCCCAGATCCTTGGCATATCCCGATATATGTATATATATATTATGAGTTTTTTGCGGGAATATACCATGGTAATAGGGCATTTTGTGGGGATATATCTCACTAAATTTTTTTTGTGCGGATATACCAACCTAAATTTAAGTTTTGCTAAAAGGTACCAAAAACACTATTTCCGGCGAGAAAGTCGAATTTTCGGCCTTTGACTTGGCAACTTAACCCTAATTTATACCCTATAGCACATATTCAAACTACATAGTACAATTGAAGAACACAAGAAGTAAATTGAATTGAGATTAAAGCTAAAATAAAACATCTTACCTTGCAATTGATGATTTTGGGCTGTCTTTTCTTGCTGAATTGAAGAGCGTTCTTTTTCAAGGTTTAAGAAGAGGGAAATGTTAAGGGAGGGGGTTGGTTATTAAGGGAGGGAATTCTTAAAAAATTGTTAAAAAAAACATTTCAATAGTATGCGCGTGGTTGAGGGGGTAAAACACAACATTTGTGGCTCACTCGCGAGTTCCTACCAAGTCAAACGCCGGAACTTTGACTTTCTCGCCGGAAATAGTGTTTTTGGTACCTTTTAACAAAACTTAAATTTAGGTTGGCATATTCTCACAAAAAAAAATTAGTGAGGTATATCTCCAACAAAATCTCTATTACCCCTGAGTATATCCCCGCAAAAACTCTCTCTCTCTATCTCTCTTTCTCTATATATATATATATATATATATATATATATATATATATATATATATATATAATCATTTTTCATTGCAAATTATGTTTTTTATACAAATATAGAGAAAGTCACAAAAATATAGAGGCTAAAATTGCTCACTTATGATACACAAAACAATACTAACACATTACTTTGTATCTGTATCTAGTGACAACTAAAAATACTTAATTGCAAAGCCCAAACACCCCTATTTATGTCGCAAAAGAAAAATAACACATGGTTCTTGGCAGCTTTCATCGCTTGATTGTTCATACCAAGATTTACGCAAACGCGTCTCTATTAGAAGTTCTAATACTATGTCAGTGGCATATGATTAATATCTCACAACATATTACTGAACCTGTAAAGGAGCTACCGGAGCGGGTGGAAGTGGAGAAAGTATTCTCGCATACCCGGGATTGGGCGGTAGTTGCCCCTACCAGGGTAAAAAAGTAATTTCGCAAATTAAAGCAAGGGCATGAGCGTAATTTCAAAGGGAGCTGGTTAATCTCTATCTCTTACAACTGAATTAAACCTTTATTTTCCCGTTGCAAACTTAGGAAGAATACAGAACCACATCGTCGCCTCTTCCTCCGCCTCTTTCTCTCTCCTCCCTTCACGTCCGCCGCCATCACAACAACCACTTCGTCTCTCTTCTACTTTCTCTCTCCTCAAATTTACCACCTCAACTTCCGCCGTTTCTCGAAGATGTCGATCTTTTGTTATCGTCGCTTCTTCTTCTTCGTCTTCCTCTTCGGTCGGTGATTTCGATTCCACTGATAATTCTCTATCTAAGGTTATCTTTAATTTCAATTTTGTTTTGATTATACCTTTTTTTTTCTTGTTTGTTTTTTTTTTGGCTGTGTTTGTAATGTCTTGTGAAGGTTTTGACCTTATTACTTGCTGAATTGGTGTTCGCTGAAACTTTGAGTATTTTAATTTAGTTTGAGATCGGTAATTGTGTATGTGAATTGTGAGATTGAGGTTTTTCGTAGTGATTTTTTGAAGTAATCTGAGTTCGGATTTTATTGCGAACTTTCATTAGTCTGGAATTTTTTGGTTCGTTTAGGTTTAAATTTGAGTAGAATAGAGAATATAGTGGTATGTAATATATAAGAGTAAACGTTGTGAAGTACATAGAAATGATATGCATTAATCCAGCTATTTTTAATATTATTAACTTTTAGTGCTCTTGAAGTAGTAAGTATTGTAAATATGTGGATGAATTTGATTAGCAAACTGGCCGGTATGAGAATTTTGGTGTCAACTGGTATATTCTGGGGGTATATTGTTGAAGAGAGAGGAGATATGTTTGATTGGCGAAATCTGGTATTTGATGTTTATGGAATGGAATGCTTCGGTGTTGGGGCTAATAATAAGGAAAATAAGTTGAGATTAAGGGACATTAGTTGAATTCACGACTTAAGTAAGTTTCGACGAGGATTTGAAATTGATTTGAGAGAAGCACACCAAGCATGATGAACCTTAAAATTTAACAGTGATCAGTTTGTGTTTGCGTTACGGATTTAAACTTGATGGTTTAGGTTTTCTGAGCTTAAAATTTGGTAGAGTTTACAAGTTATTATCACATTTCAATTTATATCAGTTTAGTGTTAGAATATGGCTCTTATTTTTTATTTTATTTTTAATTGAGGTTCCTACATTTGCTTGATTGTTGATGAAAATGTGTATGCGGCTTTTTTTAGCTTGATGAACCTTTTGGAGCTAATAAGAGGGGTTGCCAAAATATGTGATTGTCTACACTTTATAGTTCATCTATGTTTAATGCCTTCTTTTGTTTATTTTTTTTCTTGTGAATCAAGATATGTCTTAACAGTGATCAGTTTGTGTTTGTGTTACGGATTTGCTTATTCTTCTGCTCCCCTCCCTTCGAAATTTATTATGGTGATGAATGAAAGTGTGGCGGCGTAAATGAAACTTTTGGGTTTTTTTTTTTGTGTATATTGGGTTATCTCATGTACCAACGTCTAGGTGAATGCATGAATGCTCTTCTAGTCTAATCACCAATTATCTTTAGTCGATTTGTATCTAATGCCTTGTTATTCATCTACCTATTCTTGTGAATATCATATTAAACAATGTGGCCTACATTTGATGTGCGGTTTTCTAAGAATGTTTTCTGATAGCTGTTTTTTTATTTTTGGAGTTTAATTTTAACATGTTATAAGAGATATAAAGGATTTGTCTTGTTCTTAGGTTATGTTATGCTTGCACTTTCATAAGTATCTGATGACTAATGGTGATGTTAAGATTAGAAATTAATAATGAACTGTCCAAGCTCATATATGAAAATGTACGGTCTGTTGTGTGTTAAAGATATATCAGTTGCAACTAGTTATTTTGTTTGCAACTGTAAGTTTGTAGGACATACTTGAGCAATAATATGATTCAGTTTTTTTTGTTGATTTAAATTATCACTATTCTTTGATTTTCAGCAAGAGAAGCCACTAGGGTCCATTTGAATTTTGTGCCAAGTGGCCCTTGCACCTTTCATTTTTGTTTATCATAGAACTGCTAAACTCCCTCCCCAAGAAGAGTTTCTTTTCTCATTGTGAAGATGCAGGTTCTTGAAAATGACAGGTTAAGGAACGGGAACAGGGAAGCATTAACAGCGCTTAGGAATATGGCTCGTACAACAAAAAGTAGTATTCCTTTCTCCATTTGAGTCTATCATGAAAGAAATTGGAGGGCGTAGTTCTAAACCATTGGTTCAAGAAATTTGTCCAACCTGTGGAAATCATGATGCCACAGAGAATATGTGGATGATGTTCCTTGGAACTGATATCTTTGCTCGGGTCCTGTTTCATGCAGCTCATACTATATTAGAGGAAGGTGCGTTGTTGTGTTTCTCGTCTTGTGGCATTGTTAGGCTCCATTTGGTTATGTTAAATGGAAAATAATTTATATGAAAAAACATCTTCCAAGGGATGACACAATAATGGTTTAGTTTTTCTTTGTTTGGTTTGTTGCATGAAAAGTTGGAGAGAACAATAAGAATTGGAAATGAAAGGGGAGGATTGATGGGAGGAACGAAAGAGGAAAGTGAAGAAATGAAAAATGTGACGTTCCTTAACAAACCAAACAAAAGAATATAAGATCGGTGTTCCTAGAAAATGTTTTCCGCCTTATGACACTCCTTTAGACTTGTTGTTTCTTTTTATTATTCTTTTCAAGAGACCACGATTTTCACTTAATTTGATTAGAATACCTTGTTATATAAAAATGCTATTTTAAGTTTCAAAACTTTAAATTGAAATATCTTTTTGATGTTGTTGCAGATCAAGAACGACTAGACTCAGACTTGAAGAAGCTACAGAATGTTGTGAAAGAGAAAACTCTGATAATCTCGGAAAAGGGTGCTTTTGCTGACAAGATTAGCCCCGGGATCTTGAGGTCTTTAGTAACAGTAACGGACAAAAAGTGATTCGTGTTTGCTTAAATTAACTACTTTTGACACTGTACTTTGTATAATCTAATTTTGTACATCTTTAGGCTATGTTTAGTTCACCAGCTTTATTCTTTTTTACCTGATGTAGTCTAAACTTCTTTTTACTGTGTTATTATATGGACTTATTTTATAGATCCAATGGGACTCCTTTTTTCCTAATCTATGTATTCTTAACTTTTTCTTTTTCTAATTTGATTTGATTTGAATTGAATTTTTTGTTCCATCTGATTTCTTCTCAAGGAATTATTTTTGTATAATCTGATCTAAGTTAAACTTATTACTTTATCTGATCTTAATATTCATGGATATTGGGATTCATCTCAATATATATAATTTTTAGATAATTAAGGATATTAATAGTCAAAGTAGTGCGCTAAGAGAGCATAAATTTAAATTGTTGCAAATTGTAATAAACAAAACGGATAAGTATTAATGTATATTAACAAATAATAATAATTGCATCCATTATAGTGCAATATTTAAGGAGTTGAAGGAAAAGGATTACGTAACACTCATATCCTTATATGTTACATTCATATCAGTAACCCTTATTATCATATCTGATTATATGAAATTTATATCAAAGAGTTTAATATGAATAATAATCAATTAGTAGCTAATAAGTACTCCCTCTGTTTTTTTATCCTTCTCACTTGGCATCTTGACACTATTCATACTTAGAGAGAATCTTCTCAATTATTTTCAATTTATAAGAAAAATTATAGTCATGTGGAGTCGCGCACAGGAAAGTGAGAAGGATAAAAAAAATAGAGGGAGTAACAACTAGTGGCTAATAAGTGTTTCACTTAATTGCTAAGGTAGCTAATAAGTAACACCTGCTAAGGTAGCTAATAAGTAACACCTTAAGTATATCAACTCATATTAAACTCATATGAAAATAAGAATTAACAATCAGTAGCTAGTTAGTTAAAATTAGTAGCTAACAAGTAACAATTAGTTGCTAATAAGAAGTGTTTCACGTAGTTGCGAAGGTAGCTAATAAGTTTTAACTCATATTCAACTCATATGAAGCTCATATATGAAAGTATTTAAGAGTGTATAATGTAACCAACTATTATGTTATTATTAATAACCCTTCAAGTGAATCCATATCAGAGAGGGGTTAAATTATGTCCAAGATTGAGTAAATAATATCAGAACATAACTCAATCATATCATTTAAAAACTATTTTTTCCAATGATAAGTCGTGAAAGGAGTAATATGATTATTCAAGTCATAAGCCGTGAAAGTACTAATATGATTATCATATAACTAAAATTAAATGATTAAACGAAAAATTATCACATTACTCCAATTGTTATAAAAAGACCTAAGTCTAAGAATTATTACTACATTACTTTATTCCAATAATAAGCCGTGAAATGAGTAACATTATAATTCAAGTATTAATAAGTCGTCAAAGGACTAGTATGTTATTACTTAAGTCAATTGATTAATACATTACTGTATTCACTTTATTCCAATAATAAGCCGTGAAAGGAATAAGGAGTTGGTATGTTAAGCCGTGAAAGACACGACTATGGTATTCGGATAAAGCCGTTATGAGATTAAGAGTAAGAGTGTTCCGACCGATTACTAGTATCTGATGTTTAGGATATTATTAATAAAATTAGTCCAATTAATTGTCTGGTTCGTTCTGATATGAAATATATTGTGTATCCCAATTAATTTTTAGCTTCAACTAAGTAATTTTTAGTTAATCGTGAATTTGGTTAGATATCATATGTTGAGGTAATCATATCAAGTTGTGAGAAAATCATATCAACAGAACATAATTCATATCAAGTTGTGAGAAAATCATATCAACCAGAACAGAAATCATATCAAAGATTGAATCATAGCATAAGTTATTAATTTCATGTTAATTAAAAAAATCATAACATAACGTATTATGTTACTATGTATAGTTTATTTGAGATTGTACTAGTTCCAAATAAATAGTTTTATATATGTTATATATATATGGATTATTTAACTAGAATAATACAAAAAAATTCAACCAGCTTCTAATCGTATTATTTTGTCAAAATGCTTATAAATAACCCTTTGTGTGTATTTCGTTCATGAAAATTCTTCTATATCAATTTTCTTTTTCTCTCCAAAACTATTTTATCCTCTCAAAAAATTATCCACCTATTGTATTTTTAATGGATCCAGAACAAAATTTTCGCACTATATATTCTCATGACATATTAAGTAATTAACGTTATAGAAAAAAAAAGATTAAATATAAAATAATATGTTAAACTTTTTGTAGAGAGTATGGAGAGAGTCTGAAGAATAAAGTGTGAAACTGGAACGAGTCTTAAGTAAATCTGAAGAATAAAAAGTAGGTAAAAGTTAGTGGAAAGGTGATGTGGCATAGTCTGAAGGTTGCGATTGGGTCTGAGGGACAAACACGCCCTTAGTGGGCACCCCTGCCCACTAACAGCTTTATATTAATAGAATATTGTGGAAAGCATTAAAATAATATTAATCCAAAAAGTGAACCCATGTTTGTGTATTTGAAACCCATGTCTATGTATTTGAAACCCATGTTATTGTTAAATCAACCCCTATTTGTGTATTTGAAACCCATGTTATTGTTAAATCAACCCCTATATGTGTATTTGAAACCCATGTTATTGTTAAATCAACCAAACATGTGATCTCTGTCATAAAGCAAAATGTTGCATTGATTTGATTGTCCCATTCAGCTTTTTCCCCCCAAAAATACAATTGGTTATTGATAAGAACCCCTGTTTATGTATTTGAAACCCTTGTTATTGTTAAATCAACTCGTGTTTTTGTTACATCGACTCCTGTTTGTGTATGTAAATATGATTATTCAACTATAAGTCGTCAAAGGACTAATATGATTCACTTACAATCTCATATTTGTGATATGATTCATTAAATATAAGATATGATTCACTCAATTTGTGACAAGATTCAACCAGTTTTTGATATGTATCCATCAATTTGTGATATGATAATGTTGTGATTTACTAATTTTTTTTATAAAGGCTCCTCCAATTAGTGATATGTTTCACTTACAATCTCATATGAATTTCATGCTAGAATAGGACTAAGTCAGTTTGTGATATGCGTATGATATGTGTAATTGAAATTTTGATAGGACTCACTCGCTTTATTATATGTAGGGATCTTATTCTACTCAATTGTTAATCTGATTCACTTAATATATTATATGGTTAGGCCTACTAGTTATTATTAGTTTATTAAACTAGTAGCTAATTCACTTAATTGCTAAGGTAACTAATAAGTAACACCTTAAGTATTTTAACTCATATTACTCATATTAAACTCATAAGTACATGATCATTAACATTGTCAATGGTCCTAATGTTTAGTTAGTAATGAACGATCGGGAAAGTGTTCAATAGTTCTCGTAATTCTCGTAATGTTTTAGTAATAAGTCATGGAAACGATCATTATTAACATTAGCAATGGCCATACTGTTTAGTTACTAATGAATGATTGTAGTAGTGTTTAGTAATTCTCCTAATGTTTAGTAAGTCGCGAAATGTTTAGTAATGGTTAGTATCATGTGTGCATGAAATCATCTCATATACATACAAAATCATATCACATACATGAAAATTCATATCATATAAAAGAAAAATCATATTACTGTGAGAAACACTCAAATTGCATTTTGTAAGTTACACCATGAACAATGAATCATATCTGAAGCCTTCGGAAACGTATCTGAACTACATTTAATCATATCGAAACTATGTAGAATCATATCACAAGTGAAAAGACTCCATCGAAATGAACCTAATTTTTAGTAGTGGAATCATTTCATTAGTGGATATATAGTTTGGTAGATCTTGTTTTTTACTCCCTATGTCTATTTTGTAACTTTTAAATGTAGGGACCTAAAGATATTAAAGGTTAAAGTTAAAGAAACTTTGTGACAATGCGTGACCTGCACACAAAGCCTACGATCGAACTTTTCCGGATGAAATGCACAACAAAACTAAGGAGGTTGGCTTATCTATGGGTTTCCGTAGAGGGGATAGACCCCGCATTTGTTACATTGTACCATGAGGGTGCATGGGTTGACCTTGAAGGTACTTTCGATAGCGAAGGTGTGCTTAATGGGGATGTAATCTACGTCGTGCCCAATTAAAGGTTCAATGAATGTGGTAATGTTCGTTGTTTAGTTAAATCCTCGTACGTTATATATTAAATAGTTAAGTTAGTCATGTTCGTTTAGTTACATCATCCTAATGATGTACGTTTTACATTAAATAGTAAAGTTGGTTATGTTCGTTTAGTTACATCCTCCTCTTAATGATGTACGTTTTATATTAATTACTTAAGTTGGTTATGTTCGTGTAGTTACATCCTCCTCCTAATGATGTACTTTTTATATTAATTAGTTAAGTTGGTTATGTTCGTGTAGTTAAATCCCTCCTCCTAATATTAAATAGTTAAGTTCGTTATGTTTTATATCCTCCTAATGATATCAGTTTTATATCCTGCGTTCAGCCAATCATATCGTATATATTTGAAATCATATCATATCAAGTGTAAATCTCATTAAAACGCCTTAGAATCATATCATTTACATACTGTCTATGGAAGGGATTTGACAGTCAACATACGGCCTATCGTAGTAGTGTTTAGTAATTCTCGTAATGTTAAGCAAGTCATGTAAATGATCATTAACATTGACATGCTCCCTAATGTTTAGTTAGTAATGAATGATCAGGAAAGTGTTTACTAATTCTCGTAATGTTTAGTAACTCATTAACATTAGCAATGTCCCGAATGTTTAGTTAGTAATGAATTAGCGTAGTAGTGTTTAGTAATTCTCGTAATGTTTACTAAGTCATGTAAACGATAATTAATATTAGCAATGGCCCTAATGTGCACACCGTTCACATTTACTAGATCAAACAAGAGATTGTTGTACTATTCAAAATTTAGTAGAAGTTATTATGCGTTACCTTATCTGCTTTTTACGTCAAACAATATATTAGTTTCTTAATTTATTGTTTATAATGTAAAAGATATTTTAACTACTATAATTTAAATAACATAAGTACTAGTACAGAAGTTGATATGAGTACTATTACAGATAATATGACTATTTTACACTTTGATATGAGTCTATATGATTTTAAAAGATCATAGAAGGTTTCATATGTCCATCATATCCAAAATTAAGGGGCCCAAAGAAACACTACCAAGATGAAGGAAAGGTTCTACAGCCCGAAGAAAACCAAAAATCCTACAACTAACCCCCAAAACAAAACAAACGAAATAATTGGATCATATGTGGCAGGCCTACTACGTACATCACAGTGCAACTAAGTGGTCCACATTGCAGCACAACCAAGTGGTGGCAGCCCAACTACAAAAACCAAAGCGCGCGCCACCCAAAAATTACCTACCATATACAATATTTGGAACCTAAAATGTTCATTACAATTCACCAATTTGTTAATCTGTCAAGCATTTCCTTCACGGTACCCTTCAATTCATTTTCACCGCATAAAAGGTCTTCAGTTAGTAACCAACTCCTCACCTCCGTGATGTTGCCAGGCTTATGGAAAAACAAATACATGTAAGTAACTAAATACACGAACTAAGTTATTTCAAGTATAACTAATTTTAAATTTAACTTCCTACCATTGTGCACTTGGACTTGTAGAAGGAGCGCACAATCCTTGATAGCAAGTAACATTTGAATCCCGGAACAAAGCCTAAACATACCATTATTATTAGGGGTGTAACTTCGGTTTTTGGTTTGGTTTTGGGGCAAAACCAAACCAAACCAAAATAAATTCGGTTTTCATATTTCAAGTCCAAATCCAAACCAAAATTCGTCCCAAACCAAACCAAACCAAACCAAAATTACAAAACCAAAACCAAACTAAACCAAAAAACCGAAATTCTTTTATGATGCAAATTTTTTTTTCCAAATCTTACAAATAATACGAATATTATCAAGTTTCAAATCATCAAACATAGAAGAATTACTTCAATTTCAACTAAAGCTTAAAATTGAAGTACTAGAACTAAAGATAATTGATAAAAACATCAAAACCCATATAGGATAGGCAAACTTCGATTTGGTTTGATTTTTTTTCGGTTTTTTAAAATAAAAACCGAACCAAACCGAAAACCGAAAAAATGAAAACTTTCCAATCCAAACCAAACCGAATTTTGAAAAAAACCAAACCAAATTATTAATTCGGTTTGGTTTGGTTTGGTTTTCGGTTTTTAACCAAATAACTTACACCCCTAATTATTATATCAGTAACATGTTTCTCATTAACTACACTTGGACTGCTTGCCCTCGACTTAAACGTACACGACCCCCACTCATACGTAGACATGTTTACCTCATGGACCGTGTCTTCAAAACCATCACGTAACCCAACGCTAAGCCTCTTCACAAGGCTACTAACCGATGGGATTGAACTTTCAGTACTCCCCCGTACTCTTAGACCTTTGTCCCTCATTCCCGTCATTGTGCTCTGAAAAATCTCGCTCCTCATTCCCACTCCGCTCACCCTCTTGCTGCTCATTCACATTCAAACTTCGCTCACCCTCCTCTTCCTCCTCATGCCCACCATCCTCCTCCTGCTCACTCTCCTCACCCTGCTCACTCATACACCCTTGCCCCTGCTCAGTCATACCTCCCTGCCCCTGCTGACTCACAACTTCCTTCCCCTGAACACTCATACCCCCTGCTCAGTAGTCATACATCCCCTTTGCCCTGCCGACTCACACCACTTGCCCCTACTCGGTAGTCATACCACCCCGCCCCCTCGCTCGGTAGTCATACCTCCCCTTCGCCCTCGCCTGCCTCGACTCACACCCGCCCCGCCCTTGCCTGCGCTCGGTAGTCACACCTCCCTGCCCCCTTGCTCATGCCCACCCTCTACACCCTCTTCATCACCCTGAAAATGCTCACCATCAAACTCCTCCCCCGGCTCAAAAAACTGGTCATCATGCTCCTCATCATCCCTTGACCTCATGATCGGTCTCATGCCCAGTTGCCACATCTGTTTCACCACCTTCTTTGTGCTCTCATCATTCTCCGCTGATATGGGTTAAGATTATCCCTAGGACCCCGATGCGCTCAAGTTATACGATGTTCTTGTGGTATTTTAGGTGCACATTGCTAAGGGATTTGTTCGTAATTGTTAAGGTTTGCATAAAAATCATCCTTAGCGGAAGTTCGGAGTTTTGCGATATAAGTTGTGTTAATGTTATGCATTCCGAGCTTCCAAGGTAAAATGCATTTGAGCCGAGCATCACAAGCCACAAGCTCGCCAAGCCAAGCTCGAAGCATCGCAAGCGAGCACGACGCCAGCGCCCATCGCCAAGCAGCCCGCACACCCGCAAGCTCGGCAAGCCGAGCCGCCCGGCGCCCATCGCCAACCCGGCCCAGCTCGGCCCGGGCGCTCGTCCAAGCGCCCAAGCAGCATCGCTCGCCCATCGCTCACGCCCGGCGCCCCGGCGCGCACCACGGCCCAGCACGCCCAGCGGCTCGCGCCTCGCGAGCGGGGTCGCACCTCGCGACCTGTATCTCGCACCTCGCGAGGATTCTCGCACGGTGCGACCTGCGTGGTTTTGGCCCAGCTCTTCAGCTCGTTGCGAAGGCAGTAGCTTATCGCACGGTGCGACCTGTATCGCACCTCGCGACCCCTAGGTCGGTCTAAATGTCGGCTGACTTTTAAGCCTTAGTATAAATACTAAACTTTGTTTTTAGACCTAGGGGGCAGCAGCCACAAGGGGATGGAGTTTCCAAAACTCCACTCCTCTCTTGTTGTCTCATCTTTTTAGTTTTTATTTTCTAATTTAGTTTTTGTAGATTTCAATTATGGGATTGGCTTATGCTATGCCGATTGTAGCTTGAACCGTTCTTGAACGAGATTAATATGGAGCTTCAAGCATTATTGTGAGATCTTTCCCCTCTATTTAATTCCTTTGATTATGGTTTAATTTCTATGCTTGCTTTCTATGATTTTTGCATGATTATGCTAGGAACGTTACTAGTTTGATTGTGTAATTAATCTAATGCTAGATTTAAGAATAGAATCGGATTGTTTTATTCTTTTATCAATTAGTAGCAAACTAGGGAGTAATTTAGATGCAGATCGTCTTGGTTATTTCTTGGGGAAATTGAATCAACTGTTGAACGTTTATCGCTTGTATGACGTTAGCAGGTCTATTGGTTCTCTGTGTTTATTCTTCGCTATTGGATTGAACTTAGACGCCAGATCGGACTAGGTTATCCTTTAGTTAGGGTTTTATAGTCACGGCGATCGTGCTATTCAACTAAGAATAAGGAGAACGCGAGATTAATTCTCGACAATAGATAATTATGGAAATAATTAGAGTGGATGTTCAAGGATCGATAATGAATTGAAGTGGATGTTAATCGGATTCAAGATCTTTCCATATTGATTTCTCATTTTGTTTATATGTTAGTTAGTTGTAGTTTAGTTTGTTCGTAAATCTACTTGAAACCCCCCTTTGTAATTAGGTTTCTCGGCCCTTAGCTTAATCTAGGTTTTGAATCACGCTAAGTATTAAACTCGTCCCTGTTTCCCTGTGGATACGACCCCTACTTCCATTATACTACCTTAGTGTAAAAGAGAGTAGGAGAAATTTTATCTTTGGCCGGGCGCGGTGCACAACGACGCATCCGCGCCCGCCAAATTTTGGCGCCGTTGCCGGGGAAACGGTGTTACTTGTTTGTATTTAGTGTGATTTTTGAATGGAATTGCTTGTGCTCTTTGTTTTTGGTTGGCCACTCATATAAAGAATTCCCTTTTTGTTTTAGTTTCTAGTTTTCATCTTCCATTGAGCTCTATGTATTTCACTTTTGTATTTTGGACAAGAAGCATGGAACTTGTTGCTTAAACTCTCTTGGGAATGGTTGATTGACTCATACTTTATATCTTGGTTATTGTCTAGCTTTAAACATTTATATTAATGGTCATGACTTGGGTTAGCTAGGAGTACTACTAGTTGATGTTTGTTGTTGCCTTAATGCTAGGTTTGGGATATAATCAGATGTTATATGCTCAACCATGTTGTAGTAAGCTAGGTATTAACGATGCATTGCAAGAGTTCTTCTCAATCAATTTTGCAGGTACTTGAAGTGGAGATTGACATGGAACCACCATTGTCACACATGGAGCACAAACCCAATGATTAAGCTTAAGGTATTAAGTCGAGCTCACGACTTTAAACAACAGCGCTTCTCGGGAGGCAACCCGAGACCCCTTTATTTTCTTTCTTTCTCTTTATTTTTCATCAAATTTCCACCACCACAACAAATTTTCTTTCACCCACCACCCACCCACTAAAAAGATCCACAACCAATCTTCATCCACTTGGAACCAAAATCCACAAAAGAAAATCCGTTGGGAGGACTTCAATAGCTAGGAGTTGGTAACACTAGCGGATTGAGATTGTTAATGTATCTTTTCGATCTCTTAAGCTAGGAGCAAATCTCAAAAATTCAAAACTTTTGAGCTTGTCATTTGTTTGAGTGATTCGAGGGAGAGGTTTGTGAGTTGAGTTATGAGATTTGAGTTGGTGTTGTTAAGAAATTTGAGTTTGACGGATTGCTTTTCATGAGTTTTGAGCATTCGATCTTCGATTTACCCGATTTTCGATTTTCTCCCCCCCATTTTCAGTTTACTTTTCTTCTAATTGTCGACACATTGAGGACAATGTGTAGTTTAAGTAGGGGGGAGGGTATTCTCATTCTCATGTATCTATGTTGTGTATATTACTTTCAATTTGAAAAAAAAAAAAAAAAAACAAAAAAAATGGAAATGAAAAAATGAAAATGAAAAAAAAAATAAAAAAATAAAAAATAAAAAAATGATGATGAAATGAAACCCGCTGAGTTGAAAACCCACAAGGGTGGGCGACTCAGGCAAAAAAATGGGGGCCCGGATAGGTTGAAAACCCGAAAGGGCAACTTATGCAAAAAAGTGGCTTATATTGAGCGGGTAAGATGGTGAGATGAAAAAAATGTGAGAAGCTAGGATGAAAACCCGAAAGGGCTCCTAGGCAAAATGAGAGATTAAGAGAGAATTATACACTTTGAAAACTCATTTGCCGGAGATGGTGTCATAAGGTTGAAAGCGTTTTCGGGTTGGGTTAGTGAATTCATCCTTTGTTTTGTGAAGATCTATTTAAAGTTGGCTTTCACATTCTTTTGGGTTGATTGTTTGTTTTTGGGAGTAAGCATGGAGTATATTCCTTTTTGTCTTTGTTCCATGGCTTGCTTGTTTAGATTAGTTGTAGTAGTAGTAGTTTTAGATCATCTTTTGGAGGTTTGGGAGAGCTGATAGTTTAGTGTGTCGTGAGCTGACATTTTGATTCGTGTTGGTGTTCTTTGGTTATTATTGTTGTCGCGTCTTTTTTATTTTTTCAGGTGAGCTCGAATCTAAGTATGGGGGAATCATCGTCCCTTACGTTTAGGTTTTTGAGCGGATGTTGTTAAGATGTGATGATGATGATGTAGTTGATGGGGAGTGTAGGTTGGTTTCGATAGCTTGGGTGATGATTTATTTGGTGATCCTCATTTTGAGTTTACTCGAGGTCGAGTAAAGTTCAAGTGTGGGGGTATTTGATGCGCTCAAGTTATACGATGTTCTTGTGGTATTTTAGGTGCACATTGCTAAGGGATTTGTTCGTAATTGTTAAGGTTTGCATAAAAATCATCCTTAGCGGAAGTTCGGAGTTTTGCGATATAAGTTGTGTTAATGTTATGCATTCCGAGCTTCCAAGGTAAAATGCATTTGAGCCGAGCATCACAAGCCACAAGCTCGCCAAGCCAAGCTCGAAGCATCGCAAGCGAGCACGACCGCCCGGCGCCCATCGCCAAGGCCCGCACACCCGCAAGCTCGGCAAGCCGAGCGCCCGGCGCCCATCGCCAACCCGGCCCAGCTCGGCCCGGCGCTCGTCCAAGCGCCCGCCAGCATCGCTCGCCCATCGCTCACTTGCCCGGCGCCCGGCGCGCTCGCACGGCCAAGCACGCCCGGCGGCTCGCACCTCGCGAGCAGGGTGGTCGCCTCGCGACTCGTATCTCGCACCTCGCGAGGATTCTCGCACGGTGCGACTGCGTGGTTTTGGCCCAGCTCTTCGGCTCGTTGCGAAGGCAGTAGCTTATCGCACGGTGCGACTGTATCGCACCTCGCGACCCCTAGGTCGGTCTAAATGTCGGTGACTTTTAAGCCTTAGTATAAATACTAAACTTTGTTTTTTAGACCTAGGGGGCAGCAGCCACAAGGGGATGGAGTTTCCCAAAACTCCACTCCTCTCTTGTTGTCTCATCTTTTTAGTTTTTATTTTCTAATTTAGTTTTTGTAGATTTCAATTATGGGATTGGCTTATGCTATGCCGATTGTAGCTTGAACCGTTCTTGAGCGAGATTAATATGGAGCTTCAAGCATTATTGTGAGATCTTTCCCTCTATTTAATTCCTTTGATTATGGTTTAATTTCTATGCTTGCTTTCTATGATTTTTGCATGATTATGCTAGGAACGTTACTAGTTTGATTGTGTAATTAATCTAATGCTAGATTTAAGAATAGAATCGGATTGTTTTATTCTTTTATCAATTAGTAGCAAACTAGGGAGTAATTTAGATGCGAGATCGTCTTGGTTATTTCTTGGGGAAATTGAATCAACCGTTGAACGTTTATCGCTTGTATGACGTTAGCGGGTCTATTGGTTCTCTCGTGTTTATTCTTTGCTATTGGATTGAACTTAGACGCAGATCGGACTAGGTTATCCTTTAGTTAGGGTTTTATAGTCACGCCGATCGTGCTATTCAACTAAGAATAAGGAGAACGCGAGATTAATTCTCGACAATAGATAATTATGGAAATAATTAGAGTGGATGTTCAAGGATCGATAATGAATTGAAGTGGATGTTAATCGGATTCAAGATCTTTCCATATTGATTTCTCATTTTGTTTATATGTTAGTTAGTTGTAGTTTAGTTTGTTCGTAAATCTACTTGAAACCCCCCTTTGTAATTAGGTTTCTCGGCCCTTAGCTTAATCTAGGTTTTGAATCACGCTAAGTATTAAACTCGTCCCTGTTTCCCTGTGGATACGACCCCTACTTCCATTATACTACCTTAGTGTAAAAGAGAGTAGGAGAAATTTTATCTTTGGCCGGGCGCGGTGCACAACGACGCATCCGCGCCCGCCAGACCCCTTCTCCATTGAGTAACATTTGCTTCCCCGTCCGACTCTGACTCCACGACCACATTATTGTCGTCACCCAAGTTCTGAACACCAGCACCACCTTGAAGTTCAACACCCAATCCACTAAGTACTATCCTCGCAATCTGTTATATATGCCAATCCAATAAACAAATATATAAGTCCTGTTTATACAAGTTACATCTCTATACGATAAACTTCACTGAGATTAAAGAAATGCAAACATTTGCCAGAAGTTTACGAAAAGATAATTGCCATATGCACACAATGGGTTGTAAAGCTATCATAGACCCACTTCTCTCTTTGGGCTCACTTCTTTTTTCCTCACTTTCATTTACGTGGTTTCATGAAAGTTAGACCCTGGAATTGGTTTCACATCAGCTGCCCTATACTATATGTGCTGACACTTCCTTGTACTATTAACATAACAACCTCCAAGCATTAACTAAAATAACTCTACAATTACTATTCAGTTAAAGCTACTATTTAGTTAAAAATTTCAAAGCTTGTAAGTAATTGCTACAAAAACAAGTACCGAACAAGTTAATAGAATTGATCTGTATAATAGAATTGATCTGTATGGTTCAAAAGAATAGCTATTAATTGAACTGAACAACACTATGATAATATCACAGTATTGTTCAGTTCAGTTTTTGACTGCTCTTATATTATACAAAATGGCCATAATGAATGCAGTACATTGTCAAAGAGAAGATTGAATGAGTTTGATTGCAAAATATATGTTCATCTTATTGTCAAAGAAAAAGATATGTATGTGTGTATTCATGTAATGTATGTTACATAATCATGGTTAAACATAAGCCATATTCACTATCAAGCAAGTAACTAGCACTAACGTAAATTCTCCACTTTTTCTTCATGCCACCAAACATACATTGAATACATATTCATAAACTAAGAATAAGTATTTTGTAAATATTCATCAACTAAGTTTGCACAACATTTATACCTCATTCATAATTGCAATTTCTTACTTCATAAATTCTGACCTCTCAAACAAACTTTTCATCAACTAAGTTCGCAAAACATTTATACTTCAGTCATAATTGCAATTTCTTACTTCATAAATTATCACCTCTCAAACAAAATACATTCAAATTCCAAGAACAAATAACAAAAAATTCAATTTCACCCTAGCGTGCACAAACAAAATTCCCTAGTGCCCAATTTTAATTTATATTCATATCTATACCAAAAATTTCTCTTCACATATCTTTACCTAAAATTTATACAAAATCAAATGAGAAAACTACAGATCTAACCTTCAAATTTAACAAACCGCAATTTCCTCTTCTTCAAAAAACTTCGCAATTTCCAAGCCCAACTCATCTGAAAATTTAACAAAATTCATGGTTATAAATTACACATAGAACGTAATTGATTTTAAAAAGAGCAAAATTTATCGCTGCATTTAATTTTTGCTAAATTACATACTGAGGATGGAGGAGAGAGAAAGAAATCGCGAACCTCTCTTTTGGGCGATTTCTCCTCACAATGAAAAATAGGGGTTTCAGTTGTATTAAATGGGCAAAATATCCATTTTACCCCCGATATGGGCAACGGACATCCCCTACTGGGTATGGGTTTATCACGACTCGGTGGAAGTGAAACCTCACAAATGCATAAAGGCATACAACATTTGCATTCTGGAACAGTTGATACATGTGGCTGCAGAGAGGATGATGCAGATCTATGTTCCAAATCCCCATTCATGTCTAATCTTGGAACTGCTTCTGAGACAGAATTGATTCTATCTGCAGACTGACATCCGTGGATCTGCACCAAAAAACATCGATTATTCCTCATAAGACAGTGAATTTATATAAAAAATCCATTAAAAAAGACAATGCAAAATATGAATGAATGAATCAGGGATCAAGGAAAATAGTGATTGAACCACGACCATAAAGTAGTGATATGGCTGAAAGTTCAAAACTGAGATGAAGTATTACAGAATATGCTTCAATTTTCTTTTGATAACATGAGAGAGCATTCCCTTCTGCGCCTGTTGAGGATGAACCTCCCAAAAATATCCTACAGCTACAAGATGACACATTTTTTAATTGTTCACCAATTCCTGGCTTCCTGCTTAAAATTTTTATTAGTTCTGTAATATGTGTGCGGATTTCTTGAGGAGAAAGATGAAATAAGGATATCAAGTAGCCAACACAGAGTTCAATTCTACATAGCAAATAGCATTGTACAACCAAGCCACTAAAATTAGGCCCAATGAGAACATAAGACATTCATATTTTCCTCAAAGCATTGATAACAATGCTTAATTCTCTAACTATACCACTTGCAAATTATCTCCACCTCCTCCAAAGAGAGATGGAAAATTACTCTAACTCCTTCTGCATAAGATAAAAACGTCAATTAAATGTTTCAATATCTATTCCAACAAGTAGCTTGTTACCATATTACGCTTCGCATTTTTAATGGGATTCAACAGGTCTAAATGTTGGTGAAATTAAACATTGGAGATACACATACAATCATCTTGGCATGAAATGATTGAAAGAATCCAAAATAAAAAAAAAAATCTTATTAAATGAGAAAAGGAAATTATCTTATTAGGAAGTTGACAAAAATTAGGTTTTGAGGTAGAACTAAAGCGAATAAATACGATTGCTACGAATTGTATACAGATTGAGATAGTGGTGTCGGAAACAAATCTGAGCGCTGGGTCAACCTGATTCTGACCTGACTTGAACCTGGTTCGACCTGTGAGAGTCAGTCCTCAAATTTGACCAAAACCTGACCTAAGATTACCTAGACCTAACCAGCACCTGGCAAGAATATATCCCGTCCCGACCAGAGAGACCTGTATTCAAACCCGAACCTGACTGTACTCAACTAGATATTACTAAAATTCAATTATTTTTTATATCTACAAAATCATTTAAATATGTTAATTTATAAAATTGCTTATATTTAATAATTAATTAAATAAAAAATTAAGTTACATTCAATTTAAGGGTTAAACTTTGAATATCATGTACTTGTTTATATTATTATTAACAAATTTGAAAAATTACCAATCGATCTAATTACAGTAAATATATATTGGCCATCTTGGCCGGGCTCATATTCTTTCTGTGCAGCATGAAGCTATAAGGCAGCCCCTCCATTTATGGTATCCATGAAGTGTTATTTGCATGTAGTATTTCTACTCAATCTCAAAATTTCAAGTGCCATTACTGAAGGATAAAAATTATTCAAGACTTCTCGCCAAGTCGACTCCACATATACAAGTAATACAACGGGAACAAGACTGTATATAACACGAAAGGTCGAAAGCCAAGTTGGCATGAATATCAAACTTCAAACAAGAATTAAAAAGTAAAAGTTCCAGATCTGAAGCAGTGGGGCTTCTTCAATTCCGCGGTTCATGGGATGATTCCATCATTGAGGAAAGAGAGCGGGAAAATTGAGGGAAGTTGAAGATTGATATTTAGGAGAAGAAATATCTGAATTTGGAAATGAGGCAGGATGATGATGTCTGGTGGAGATTGGGGTTTATATATGGGAAGAGTAGTCGAAATGGAGGGTTTGAAGGAGGAGGTGGGTCAAACCACAAAAAAGGAGGTGGGAACAGTTGATGATGGAGCTAATCAAAGGTGGGGATTTGCGTAGAGCAGGTTTATATGGATTGTGGTGTTGTGGATCGATGACGTGGATATATTCCCGCCTTGTTTATTGGAGTTTGAAATTTTCAAAATTTTAGATGGTTTTATGTTTTTCACTTTGGATAGTTTACATGAATTATCATCAATTTTGGATTATCTCATTGTCTCATTTATCGCAAATTAATTAGAGAATAACAAAAATTCATATCATAAAAGAAAATAAATCAATCATTTAAATATATACTTGAAAAATTATATTGAATCTTTATAAGATAATGAGCACTAATGCTACGTGTTAATAGTTAATACTATATATATTGCTCTAAGGTCATTACTTATGAAACTATACTTTTTTGGAATATAACTTAATTATACAACTATTACTTGCTCAATTAATGTTTTGATTATTGTTATTTACGTGAATTATAGTACAACAATATACTTACATTAATGTGTTATATTATGAATGATGTTTAAGCCATAGGTTTATTATGATTAATAGTTTTGATGAAATTATATTTTCTTTATTGTCTTGGACCCTACATAATATAAATGTTGTTGACATGGTATGGATATGGGGAGCTGAAGCTTACCCATTCTTGGCGTCAAGAGAAGAGGAGCTATGAAAAAAAGAGAGATGGAATCTAAGACTCTTACTTGACAGTATTGACCCCTTGTTAACCAAGTGGGTATGATCTTAGCTCTCACATTTTGGGAGCTGCTCTGATTTTATTGTAGTAAACTTCTGCACTAATTATGATGATTTCACAACAATTTTAGGTCGAAGAAGGAAGAACAAATTGCATTTATGGAAGCAACAATATTGAGTGCGGAAGATAGTTCGGTATTGGTATCTGAATCAAATATTAAAATCTGCTAAATAAAAAGTATCCTATCATTTCTCATATTGGTATCACTCTAAAAAAACTCACCAATAACCAGCAAAGCTTAGATCTTCATATATTCTTCTTTAAATGACATGAGAAATGCCAAAAGATTGCATTTTTTCTTATTTTTCAAATATCTACTTTGATTTTTCTCACATTTTCAATAATTAAGCAATAAAAACACCAGATGTTCACACCAGATGTTCAGACCAGATGCGAGATGTCATTTCGATGGAAGTCTTCTTCAAGTTTGGGGGACAGAGAGAGAGAGACGCAGAAAGAGGAGAGAGAAGAAAGGCACAGTAATCGATCGGTTCTAATTTCACTGTCTTGGGTAAAGGTGGGTAGTGGAGGGGCAGGAAGACAACAAATTTTCCCCCACAGAGAGCACGTGGCAAAGGAAGGGCATGGCTGGGGTTCTGTGAAGTATGAAGGGCAAAATCATCAAAGTTACCTGTCTCCCCAAAGTCTCGTTCTCTAGCAATGCCCTCTGCTCCTAGTTTATTAAACAAGGTAAAAATTGCATCATGAGTCTTTGGTAGAACATATCATGAATCATGCCAGCAATCCCAACATCATACGTAGTCAAATTTCATCAATTGTTAAATGGGCTTGGGCCGCACCCATCAATTGGGGAAGCTTGGACCACTTACAAGTCCAAAAGAGATTCCATTTAAAAGCCGGTTAATTGGTGTGGCCCAGGTTTATCTAACAGTTGATAGAATTCAACTTACATCAGACAGCAATTGTATACTTTTCTTTATCAGCCTTTAACAACTATGTATTTCCAAGTCTTTGTGACTACGAGACTGTTGACGTACTGTATGCGTGAATGCTCTAGTTGTTCCATCGGCAATTGGTCCTGCGGGGAACATATACTCACGAGAATTTTTAATGAATGTCACAATAATAGCATCAATATGAAGGAAGATGGTATGAAACAAATGGCACCTTCTTAGCTTTGACAGACAGCAGGGCTTCATTCAGTTGCTTCTCCAGCTGCTGTAGTTCTTTCATGTTTAAGCCTGACAAGTCTTTACCCAGCAGCCTTCTGGAATTTGATAATGGTTGTTACTAAACAAAGACACAAAGTTTAAGATAAATGGACATAGGCTTGCATCAATGACAAATTCAACGGAATATACGTTTGTTTCACTTGGAGCTTTGCTATCTCATCTTTCAGACTATCAATCTCCTTAAAATCTTCGATCTGCTAATCAAAATGAGACCCAAAATAGTCAATAAGATGGGCTTGCTGGTGCTTATGTATAGTGGACCAAGAATAATCTAGTTGCCTACTATCAACATAATCTGTTCCTACAATTAACCAGATACTTTCACACAAGAAAGTGTTGGAAAACATATAAAGTCCCTGCAAGTCAAAGAAGTCCAACTACACAACAGAAAGAGAAAAGAAGATATTTTTTAATCGAGGGGATTAAACATGATTTCCTAGAGAACTGAAAACGAAACTTGAGTTTCAGGCCTGTACCTCTAGCTTTGGTTTTCCTATTAGTACATCAGAAGTTTCCATAGCACTTTTGTACCTTGCAAGTGTTCGTTTCATGCTGCGCAAATGAAACGGAACACTTTAACACGTAAAGGAACAAATTATGTAGCCACAGAAGATCAGTCACTAACAACACTTTGGGAAAAAATCAGGGTTGCGAAGAAAATGAAGAAGGAAGAGGAGAGAGAAATAGAGAAGAAGTGATGATTTTGATGGATCATACATAAATTACAATCACAATGCTGAGATATTGATGTGCATCAACACAAAATCCGAAAAAAATGAAACAATAAAAATCAAGAAAACATACCCGGTCTAATCTTCAGGATGAAAGTCGAAATCGCAAACAGAGTTTAGTCTTTATTGTCTATAATCGCAAACAAGAACCAACAAACTCCAACTCATAAAGTCGAAAAATCGTAATCTAATATGCGAAAATGCACACAAAGCTAGGCCAAATCCTTTGACGAATTAAACAAAACACGAAGCAACTACTTAGACGAAATTAAGCACAAGAAAATAATGAGTGTGCTAAATTTAGACGAAATTAGGGCATAACAACACAATAAACTAATTGAAAGCTCAAAAAAGTATTCTTGAACTTTTAAAAAACAAATGTTTGATGAAAACAAATGATACAAACCCATATCGAAGAACAAATTAGGGCATAGGAATTGATCTCCGATAACAGATCTTGATGATTATGGTGACGATGCCGATTATGAGGAAGATCGAGCTTGGTGATCTTGTGATTTCCATGGAAGTCTTCTTCAAGCTTGGGGGACACAGAGAGAGAAGCGGAAAGAGGAGAGAGAAGAAAGGTATAGTAATCGATCGGTTCTAAATTCTAATTTCACTGTCTTGGGTAAAGGTGGGTAGTGGAGGCCTGGAGGGGCAGGAAGGCAACGACTTTTCCCCAACAGAGGGCACGTGGCAGAGGGAGGGCATTGCTGGGGTTCCGTGAACTATGATGGGTAAAATCGTCAATAGACTGTTCCTAAGAATAGTAGCAAGGTTTGTGGCTTTTTAATGGGTATAGATTATACAATACATTACATGTGTAGAGAATATACTCAAAAATAGATTACCCCTCTTTTCATCCTCACTCCCTTCTTCAACATACTCCAATTTTACAGGCCTGAAATTGTGGTTGTCCATCAAACCCGATATGTGAGAGTTAGCAGCCCGTTAAAGTTCGGACCCCTTGAGTTTGGTGACCCATGGTGGAGTGTAGTCATCAAGATGAACCAAGTGTAGACAGGACTTTGTGGTATTCATTCAAAAACAAATCCAATAACAACATCTTTTAAATCGAAGTACTATAAATATTATTACCACTCTAAAAAAAGACAGAAATGTAAGCCCTCACAAACGTAATACTTCTAAAACAGGATGCACACAAGGACATAAAAGTAAAGCATTTGAAGCTCAACTTTGCTGTAATTTTTCACACTACTATAACATAGATTCTCATTCTAGAAGTTGATTTTTACAAATTATATTATGCTTGGAGTGAGTTATGCACATAGTACACCAAAGCCTTTTTTTTTTATCTAATTGTTCACTTAAACGCTTCAAATGAACAATCTAAGCAAAATTATGTAACTCCAAATGAACAAAAAATAAAACTGTTAATAGCAGTGAATGTACCATGCAAACACACAGCGCACGGTTTCACTACGCACGTCCCACAAACTGGAAAGTTGTGGAAAAACAAGAGTTGAATTTTCATCAGCGGTAAAAAAACTTCTTGAAAAACAGCTACAAGAATGTGTACTGTGTAGACAAACGGAAGCAATGGGTTTTGATTGCCTTCAATGGACAGATTCAATTTATCTGAACATAAGAAGATGGGAATTGGGTAGTATTTTCTTTTCTATAACTCTTCCCTTAACATATCAAGATTAGCACTGATAAAATAGAAAGATTTTACTTTTTCGAAAATCTGCACTTTAGGTACTATCATGGATGCAAATAACAGTGGAGCCATCATGTAGCTAACAAATAATAAAGCCTCACCGCTAAAATACGAAGTATATACTATATCAACTTCATGCATGAAAATAATACTGAAATGATTCATACTATCATCTTCAAGCCTCAACACTGAAATATCTATTAGTTATTACCATGCAATGAAACCATATTACATAACATCGTCTAAATAGATAGTATAACTGTTTTACTACTATAATAATACATATTATCACCCGAACTAGAATACTTGTTTGGGGTAGAGGGGAGGAAGATAAGAGCTGCTACATGAGCTGATAGAAGTACAAAATCATCTATTAAATATATGAGTAGCTCAGCTAGAACTCATATATGGTTGATTGGTAGTTATACATACAAGAACGTCTTAAGACTTGAATAAACCTAGCTCAGAAGGGACAGTCGACCAATATCAGTATGGGAGATTTGATTAAGATGAAAGGAAAGAAAGTTGAGAAAAGAAAGATCAAAGGTAGAGATGGTAGGGGAAAAACATAGAAAAAGCCTTGCAAGGCCAAGAAAAAGAGGTTGACATAAAAAGCGAAAGAAGCTATTTATTGCGAGGGTAGAACAAAAGAAAATGATGATAAGAGAAAGGAGGAGCGGAACTAAAATTAAAAAAAAAAAAGATATTACGAAGTAAAGCTCAACAGAGATAGCCCCTTGAGAAGATTCATTCAATCTTCATGAATATTGAGTTCTTCATGTATAAACACACAGACATTTCTCTCCCCACTTTGATGCCAATGAAAAAGATGAAAGTAGGTGAGAAACTAGAGGCAAAGAGAAGGCATGGAGTTAAACATGGTAAGAGTACTTCTTTAAAGGAACTGTTGCTCTTAATAGGCATATGAAAATGTAGAGAAACTTCTATCATATCACTAGTGGAAAAAAACACAAGGGCTGCGATGCAAGGGCTGCGGTTAATTATAAAACGCAGCCCTTAATAGTGAAGGGCTGCGGTTAGCCCAAAACCGCAACCCTCCATTGATAAAAGTAAAGCAACGAGTTAAAGGGTTTGACACTTTTCACTTGAGAAACCACATAGCACTCCATGTCAAAGTTACAACTAACCATTCCTTTATTTGTTTGCACAAATATTCACTAGTTTTAGAATGAATTGGGTCCATTTAAAGAATGGTGATACCATAAATTTGTAAGATTTCACAATTTTTATGAACAATAGTTTCTCTAAAGTAATTTTAACAGCAAAGTTGAGACACATGTTTTTGCATGAGTTAAGCGATAAAAGTCATGAAAACAACCACTCATATGCACATTAGGGTAGCAAATCCCACAAAAATCCATAAAGGCAAAAAAAAACCACTTAAGTACATATTAGGCTAAGCGATCCCACAAAATCAATAACTAACTAAATTCACCAACTTAAAAATGAAACAAGTAATAAAGGCAAAAAACAGTTCAACAGAGCCAACACCATAATCCCAAAGGGGGCTACAAGGCCCATACTAATTCCTCGAACAATCATCTTCAACTAAGGGGGAAGGGGGATAAATAAGATTCATCCTCGAACAATCAACTTCGGATAAAAGGGTTCTAATTTCTAAAACATAACTGAAAAATAAGCAACATAAAACCTTGTACTTACTTGCATAGTACTTTCGTTTCACCGAGCAACAATCTTAACATGTCCAAACACTTGAGCATAGATCTACACAAAGGAGTAATCTTCTGTAAATGTCAACAAAAGAAAATGAAATTTAAGGAGACAGTGGATTGCAAGAAAGGAGGGCAAAAGAGCTTCAGTACCATTTTGAAGATGTTGGTTAAAAAAATATAATAAAACCAAATCAGTTTGCATCCATAACTTATTTCATAAACAGACTATATCATTGCACTAAATATTTCTCAGTCTGACATATAATCTTAGTAGAACATGCAAGAGAACAAAGCATTGTAATGAACACTAGCTACTATCCCCATTCTCCATGTCGCGTAAACCGAATATTGTTGCATGCTTAACAACCTTGATTAAAGCAAAGATTACTTATCCCATTCAAACAATTTCATAAAGAATATGATTGAGCCTTGAAGACTCGGTGATTCTTTTGTGACTACACATCCTACCATACTCCTAATAGAGTTACACTTTATCTATCCAGCAGAGATACATGTCCAAGCATCAAACTCGGTCGTCATCCACACGTCTCGAGCATTGCTCAAAACATAAGCATCTAATTAAATGCAAACTAAATCCATCATAGATAGTACCAGAACACATACCAACAGATTAAAAACAAACACGACATCAAAAATCACATGCATTGAAGTTAGAGTAAACTAAGACTGTCATTAAAAGCTTGCCGTTTCACTACCTTAAAACCCCCAAATTTCTGTACCCCACCCACCATTTTCATCAAATTTCAACAATTTAACACACAAATTGGGTAAATTAACAAGAAATTTCTCAACAATCAGTCGCTCCAGCAGCTCTATGGGTCTAAAAATTCAGATTTGGTACTTAACAAGATTAGTATCACAGCCTAATTCTTTTCGCAAAAAAATTCAGTGAAAATATAAAATCTATAAAAAAAAAAAAGTGTTGTAAAAAGAGCAAATTGATGAAGCTTCGTCGATAAGTCAAACAACAAAACAACAGCAGCAAAAAGGACGAGAATTAGAAACCAACCTGGTGACGACATCCGGCAAGGGAGGAAAGCTCCGGCAAGGCTGCGCGGCTCCGATGCAGGTGTGGTGAGGTTGCTCGAGTGTAGCAGCAGAACGAATCAGAGGAGAGAGCGAAAGAGGCAGGGGCAGCGATTCAACATTTGGGAAAGCAGAGCTCCGACGAGGGAGACGCGATTCGACAGTGCTACAGGAGGACCGGTGGTGGCAGCAGTGAAACCCAGTGTGGATTCACCGGCGAGAGGAAGAGAGGTGCGAGAGAGATAGCTCTTGCGAACCCTAAACCCTTGCAAGCCATCGCCGGCGAACCCTAAACCCTTGCGAGCCCTCGCCGGCGAACCCTAAACCCTTGCGAACCCTAAACCCTTGCGAGCCCTTGCCGGCGAGCCCTAAACCCTTGCGAACCCTCGACAGAGAACCCTAAACCGCCGGCGAAGAAGGGTGAGAGGGGGGAGAATATGCGGTGAGAGGGGAGAGAATATGCGGTGAGAGGAGGAGAGATGGGTTAATGGGAATTAGGAGAGAGAGAAATGGGTTCAGCGGAGGGAGTAACTCGATTTAGCGGGTTATTTCATTTTTGGGTCGTTTAAGGGCTGCGGTTAGCCCAAAACCGCAGCCCTTAATTAAGGGCTGTGGTTTTGAATTAACCGCAGCCCTTTTATCAATAAAGGGATGCGGTTTTGGGCTAACCGCAGCCCTTCACTATTAAGGGATGCGTTTTATAATTAACCGCAGCCCTTGTATCGCAGCCCTTGTGTTTTTTTCCACTAGTGTTACTAAGTGACATATAAGGTTTTTTCCAGTAGTGCCTTCTTGTCGATTGTAGCCTTGCACCACAAGCCTTACTTTATTTCGAACTATTGTGCCAAGATCATCCAACTTGTTTATGAAAACCCAGCTAGTGCCAATGACTGACCTATCTTTAGGTCTTGGCTCAAGGTACCATACATGGTTCCTTTCAAATTGATTCAACTCATCTTGCATGGCCAACATCTAATCTAGATCATTCAATGCCATCTTGTAATCAACTGGTTCTATGCTGGACAAGAAAGAAAGAAAGCACAAAAGTTTTCATAAACAACTCTTCTTGTTTGCATTCCCTTATTAATATCACTAATGATTTGATGAGAGGGATGAAAAGCTTGATATTTAAAACTCTTTGAAACTGGACCATATTGTCCTCTTGAATGAGCCTGACTTGAACCAGCTTGTATTCCAACATCATCTAAGTCAAATCTCTCAGATGTGTTGGGATGTAAAGTGGTCCCCTGCTCATTCCTTACCTGACCCTCATTAGGGTTACCACCATCTTGTGTGGTGGTTCCCTCTGAGGTAGTTACCTGTTGATCTCCATGGGAACCATCAGTTTATGATTCCCCCTCAGACGAGTCCTCATTATTGTCTTCTCTTTCTAGATCAGGTCCTCCACCATCAGCATTTGGTGGATCAGTAGGTAGACATGTCTCCTCTTCTGGATCCTGAGCGGAACCAGCTAGCTAATGATTTAACTGGTTCTGTAAATTAAAGCACTCCAATAATATCTTCTGGTTCAACCGCAACCAGCTGATGGTTTAGCTGGTTACGTACATGTTTCACTAAGGCAACAAAGTCATTAAACGTTTCATCTTTTGATTGCAAAAAGATAACCCATGTAAATCTTAAAAAATCATCAACCATAATACAAACAAACTTATGACCATTTCGACTTTATACACGCATGGGACCACATAAATCAATATGTACAAGTGCGAAAGGTCTGCTGGTACTCATGACACTTTTTTGTTTGAATGAGGATTTCACATGTTTCCCCTTGGCACATTATGAACAAACTTTATGAGTCTCATACTTAATGTTTGGAAGTCTAATCACTAAGTCACGAGACCTAAGTTTATTCAAAAGTGTCAAGCTAGCATGTCCAAACCTCTTATGCCAAACCCATTGATTTAATTCGGAAACAACTCTCAAACAGATGGACTTGTTCTCCAGAATTTCATCCAGTAAAGTGATGCAGATATTATCTTTCCTGGTTCCCTCGCAGACAAGTTCACCTATTTCTGAATTATGTGACAAAGGTCAGCTTGAAACTCAATTAGATTACCTTTATCACATAATTGAGAAATGCTCAAAAGATGATGTTGGAAGCCATCAACATAATACACATCATCAATAGCTTGTGAAAGTGACTAACCAACTTTACTTATGCCAATAACAGATACCTTATTGTTGTCTCCAAAGGTAACACTTCCACCATCATAGGCTGTGAGTCAGAGAAATGGCTTCGTATCCCGGGACATGTGTCTTGAGCAACCACTGTCGAGATATCAAAAGGTACTACCTGTCATTTTAGCCTACAAGAAACAATCAAACATTAGATTTAGGAACCCTAACATTCTTGAGTCCCTTTTCACAAACAATTGACTCTTGCTGGTCCTTCCTCACCCAAACCTGCTTAACATGTTTGTTATTTCTTTTAACACTTTTTTATTTCTAGCTGGACAATTAAAAATATTATGTCCATTCATACCACAGTGCTAACACACATGCATGTCCTTCGCAAGAAGATACTTAGCTCTTTTAAATTCCTTCATCCAAGTTGTTCTCCTAAGGTGCCAGTTGGTCCTGGTTAATAACCAAGACCAGCTATACCACTGTTACCTTCCATGGAAGTAAGATGGTTCAAGGTATTCTTTGCAGATAAGAGTTTGTTCACGTACCTTTGACTATTTTGAAGCTATTTGTCCTTGGTTTCAAGAACTCTCATTAGAAAAACATTTTTCTCATCCATAGCTTTGAAATCTCTTTTGACTTTCTCATGATCAAACTCTAGTTAGGAAATTAGAGAGTCATTTGGCACGTTGACAACTACTTTCTTCTTACCCTTGTTCAATTGATTGATTTCAGCATACAAATCGCATATTTTACCTTCTTACTCATCAATCATCTTACTAACTTCAGCACAAGGATCTACGGGGGAAACAGTCAGCAGTCTTGAGTGTAACAAACTCTCTATGTAATTCTTCCGCATCATCAATCAAAAGGTTAAAATCATGCAGTAAATTTGACTTGCTTAGAGTGTTCGCCTTACTCTTAATAGCCACAATTTTCGGGGGATCATCTGAGTTAAACAAATCATGTGTAGGGGGAACAATTAAGTTTTCTTCACTATCACTAGGATCATCCTCATCCATTTCTAGCAAAGAAGACTTAGTTGTTTCTAACTCGACCTTACACTCGTCAAGTGCAACTTCAAGCTCGGCCACTTGATCTTTTAACTCGATACACACTTGCTTTAAGTGTTCACAATTAGCAATAGCAATATGACATTCATATTTCTTTTCTTTCAACTCAGGTTTGCCGAGTTATGTAAGCTTCACTTAGTTTAAGACATTCGTCTAGCAAAGAATCAATACATTCAAGCATATTATCTCTATCATAATGATGCATGTCTTCACGAATTTGTTCCAAATTTACCTTGTGTTCACTAAGCACATCTTTCTTTGCCATAAGAAAGAAATTTGATATACTGTTCCTCTTTATGGTTCCATCAGCTATGATGTTTCCTCTTTGACCAATAATAGCAGTCATGCAAGTTTCATTATTAGGTGACTCTTCATCGTCTTCTGATCCAGAATCGGAGTCACCCCACACGGCTGCTATCATAGCCTTGAACGCTTTCTTATCGTTACTCTTAGACAGCTTGTCCTTCCACTTTGGAAAGTCACGAATGATGTGACCAAAATCTCCACACTTAAAACAACCTACACTTGAAGGGTTAGTTTTCTTAAAATTCTTACCTTTGAAATTCTTATGTTGATCTCTGAACTGCCTCTCAAAATGCTTAGCCATCATAGCCATATTGTCCTCTTCTTCTTCAACTGTTCCCTTCAAGGCAACACCTTCGACCGGTCCCTTATCACTCTTGGACTCAACCAACATTTCATGAGTCATGAGGGAACCAATCGGTTGTTCCGGACTTCAGTGTCGTGAGATCTTTTGCTTCATAGATAGCTGTTACCTTAGCCGTCCATACTTCTTTCAAATTTCCCAACATTTTTTCTAACTAAATATGAGTTAGAAAAACTTTTGCCAAGAGATTTTAAATTATTTACTATATTCATAAATCTACCAAAGCAATAATTTACTACCTCCGTCCCAGAATAGTCTGAACACTTTCCTTTTATGTTTGTCCCAAATTAGTTTGAACACTTTTATTCTTGGCATGGTCCCACCATTAATATATTATTTCTTTTACACATCTTTGGCCCACAATCTACCTTTTATCAATAAAAAGTTACCCAACTTTCTCTCTCCTTTAATAAAAGTACCCCACCAACTCCTATCACATCTACTTTTTAAATAAAATAACATTTGATAACCACACCACAACTTATCACCTTAAACTACATGTCCCAACAAGTGTTCAGATCATTTTGGGACGGAGGGAGTATTTTTTCAAATTTATTCATGTTAAAAGCTTCGTATTTAGACATAAGTAAATCGATTTTAGACCTTTTTATCTCACTAGTTCCCTCATAGGTAAGTTTGAGGGTATCACATATCTCTTTGGCAGAGATACAAGCAGAGATTTTGTTTGTCTCATTCTCTCCAATGGGCTGTTGCAGTATGGACATGGCTTTGGCATTCTTCTCCAGCTTCTTGTAGTCAGTAGAAGTATATTCGCTTTCCTTCTTCGTTACTGAGGAACCATCAACCTCCTTGGTAATCTCTAATGTCCGTATTTGACAACTAACCATCATTCGTAGTCAATGCCAATGATGATGTTCTTCAATAATTCTTCCAGCAAGCATAGTTTTTTACATTGAATTTAGGAGTCTTACTGTCGTATCTCATAGCATTCGTTTCTTGAGTACTCATGATCTACTTCTCTAGGTGTTACCCTATTAAGAAGAACCTACTCTGATACCAATTGAAGGTTTGCAATGTACTCAGGGGGGGTGAATTGAGTACTTAAATGATCTGGTGACAAATTCAAATTTTTTCGATTTAAGAAGGAACCGGTTGGGTTGGGTTTCGATAGCGAAAACACTAGAACTTGAGAGTAATAATGAACACACCAACTGTAACGAGGTTCAGCGAAACAAGGGCCTACGTCCTCCTACGCTAGTTTTCTTATTAATTAACTCTGAAAAACAAGAATACTCTCACACTTTCCTGTTTCCCTTACTCCAAGGAAACAACACAACCCAACTAACTCTAGTGTGCTACTTCGCACTTGAACTCACAAGCACTCGCGACTGAACTCACAAACGCTACCTAATTTCTAACCCCTTTGTTAGAGATTCAATGCAATCAGTTTCTCTTAACTCACGCTTTCTTACAAAGTAAACAAAGAGTAATATGAAGCTATATGAGATGCGTACTCTATTTTAGGAAATTGTTCAGCTATTCTCTTTGTGCAGGCTCTCAAAAATACTCAATAAAATCTGTGAGAGCATCAAGGGTGAAGGAGAGTCATGATTCAGTATTTATAGACCTAGGTCTAACCTTTGAACGTGCCCTAACTCAAGATATCAAAGATATGATAATTCTAAGTTATGGAAAGTATATCTTAAACAATATCTTTCTCAGAGGAAATATATTATCCAAGATATACACACGCTTTATGGCAAGTATATTTACTGAACTATGATTCCACAAGGCCGGCAAACATTTATTATAGAAAGTATTTGAGAAAAAAATTCCGAAAATATTTTCTAAAACAACCAGCTCAATCACCCATTAAAGTAAATGGTACCTAGACCTATTACCCTACTTAGTAGTGTTCTGAATATATAATCAACTGGTTCCATATTCAAAACCCTACAGTTTCACACTTAAGAACAACACAAATAATTCCGCTTGAAATATCATACACAAATATTACATGAAGACCTAAGATGAATCATTTAAAGAATCTTAAACTATCTTCATGCACTTCAATCCTTGAAGCTTCCCTTCAATCAACAAAGAAGAACTTTGTCTTTTCCTCGAACAACTTCGAGAGGGCTTCTTAGCTTCAAGTCTTGGAATGACCTATTTGCTACACAAAAACTTATCATAGCATAGCAAATATTCTTTTTATTGTTTCATTATACAGTCAACAACAATTGGATACTTGATTGTTTCCTAACGGCCCTAGAACCACCTGTAATAACGATTGTTCCCTATGTTTGTTTGTCATCATTCAAAAGCTAGAGGACTCAACAAAGTAGTTAGGAGATGTGTAGACAAATCTGAATATGATGCCATTTCTACTTTTTGTCACAGTCTAGAAAGTGCATGGAGGACATTTTGGTCCTCCAAGGACCGCTCATAAGGTTATTGAATGTGGTTTATATTGGCCTACAATTTATAATGATGCTTTTTTGTTTGTAAGTCTTGTGAACGTTTCCATAAAACTGGATTTTTGTCTAAAATGAGTGAGATGCCTCAATCTGGTATTTTAATTTGTGAAATATTTGATGTATGGGGTATAGATTTTATGGGACCTTTAACATTCTTCTTGTTGTTGAATATGTATCTAAATGGATAGAGGCAAAGGCACGGTGACAGATGGTGCTAATTGGTAAATTTTTAATATATCTGGAATGGCTAAGGCTATGATAAGTGATAGAAGGACTCATTTTTGCAATAAAACGGCTGGTGCTTTACTTTAAAAATACCATGTGACCCATTGAGTAGCTACTGCATATAACCCACTTACAGACTAGTGGACAAGTAGAAGTGTCTAATAGGGAGATAAAGTCTATTCTAGAAAAAATGTTAATCTAAATAGAAATGACTAGAGTCTTCGACTAGGTGATGCGTTGTGGGCATACAAAACTGCATATAAAACACCTCTCGGTTGTCTCCTTACAGACTTATTTTTGGTAAACCATACCACTTGCCTATAGAAATTGAACATAAATCATTTTGGGCAGTGAAATAATGTAACTTAGACTATGATGATGCTGGAAAAGGTAGAAAGTTGCAGCTACTTGAATTAGAGGAATTAAGGCGAGAATCTTATGAAAATGCTAAAATTTATAAAGAAAAGGCTAAAGCCTTCCAGGACAAAATGATAGCTAGAAAAACATTTCAAGTTGGACATAATATTTTCTTATATAATGCTCGTGTGCCGATTGTTTCCGAGAAAGCTTCAATCTAGATGGATTGGACCTTTTATTGTGAAAGAATGTTTTCCTCATGGTTCTATCATGATCAAAAGTTTGGATACTAACAAAGGTTAAAATGTTAATGGTCACAGGTTGAAGCCAATTTTATAATCAAGAACATGTGATGGAGATAGAAGAAATCTCATTTGAGAAACTCTAGAAGAAAGAGAAGTAATCCGAGGCAACGACGTTAACAAAAGGCGTTGTTTGGGAGGCAACCCAAGTTATATATATTTTTCTTTACATACATTATTCCCGTCTGTTACTTTTATTATAGATTATTTTTCTTTTATATTTTAATTTATTTTGCATTAACATGACAATATATGATTCCAGCTCCAAATTCCTTGCAGATGTAACCCAACGCGATTTGATTTGTTTGAGTAAACTATCAAGCCTTCATCTGCACTTCACTTATCCTTTTGAGATAATACCTCAAAAGCCTGCTATGCTATACATTCACTTCGCAATACATTGCTGGAACACGACATCTGAATGTTTCTACGTACATTGCAGGCAGACCATTATTGTTTCCTCATTAGTTCTATGGATTTAAGTTTCAACTCCCTCTGGTTTAGAATTGACCACAGCTTCATGCATGTTACATACCTAATACAAACAAGACATACGTGACCAACTAAGTGTCTTCTTTCTTACTTTTGCTATCATTAAGGACAATGCTGATTCTAAATGTGGGGGAGATACAAATTGGAAATTTTTCATTCTTGAGCTGGAAATTGGGTTATGTTATCCACAACATTAAGTTGTGGAAAATCTGGATATGTCCAGTTTTTGGCGAAGTGCTGCCAATTTTTTAAATAAATTATTTTATGTAGTTACTTAAAAGAAAGACAAAAAAATATTTGCTTTTGTTTGTATTAGTTATAGGAATTTATTTACAATTAAGTTTAGGATTTCACTTTTTATTTTCCTTACGAATGACTATTAGTGAAAATGGATAAGAAACTCAAATCTAAGTTATTTTAAAATTTCTAAAAAAATATTTTTTATATAAATATTTCGGGAATGCCCATGTGATTGGAAAGAGAACGAGCGGACTTGAATGATTCATCGTATCATTGTAAGAATTTTCTTACTTCTCATAATTAGTTAACTAGATAGATAGACCAAAACCTTGTGAGCTTTGGCCTATTTGAGTGACACATCTGCATTAGTCTTCTCATAATTAGCTATCTAGATATATAGACTAAAACCTTGTGAGCTTTGAGCCTATTTGATTGACGCATCTACATCATCTCATTATTTTCTTTCTTGTGTGATAGTTCCTCAATGAAGTGTGGCTTTTGAACTTCACTTGGTACTCTTTCGGACTTTTTGATTTATACGTTCTTTTCATATATTTTAGCTCCAAAGATTTTTCTTACATATAATATTTCCCTTTGTGTAGCCCTTTCGAGCATTAAAATCCTTATTTCCTTACTAACCATACATTATAGACTGTGACCCCTACATAATTTACCGAAGCTTGGCTAAGGGGAGTTTGAGTTGGTATTGTAAGTTTGAGTTATAATGAAGAAATATTGTGAAAAAGAGGGAAGAATAAGAAGAAAAAAAGAGAGTATGAAGATCAAGAAAAACAAGAATGTTGTGAAAATATGAAATGTACATGGAAATGTTACAGTTGCATTATTTGTGGTTGATATGGACAATGATACAATATGAAGAAAAACAATTGTAGTTGGAGCATGAAGCTCAATGTATAAATGGAGTTGTTGTGACCTGAACATTGCAAGTCATGGATTTTTACTCCTTTTAGCTTGGCTTCTTTTAACTCCACATTACAAAATATTATCCCTACCTTTTAATCTTAGCCACATTACAACCTTTTGAAAGTCCTTTAGATCTTTATGCATTTTCACCATCCATATAGATAATGGAGACAATAGTCAAGTTTAAAGAAATATAATTATTTTTTAGTCGACTTGGTTATATGTTTCGGTGAATATTATTTAATCGTAAACACGTGAGAGATGATTGGTTAATTCATATCCATAGGAGTTTATCTATTTAATTTTACATGTATACTTAAGTGTGGATACATGCTAATTAATTATGAGTTGTGAAGGAAAATTTAGCATGAAGTGTTATGAGTTTTGATGGTTGGTCGTTCGAAAGCTAAGAGTATAGCATTCCCACTAACATTTTATCTAACGCTTTTCTTGTGACTGATATTAAAGGAGTTTTAGTTTTTTTCTTATGACTAACTAATTTAGCTTTTTTCCAATAAAGAATTTTGAAGTAGAAGTATTTTGTATATCATAGATAATAGTTGTATTTAGTTTTTAGGTAGCATATAGTTAGTCTTAGTAGTATCTTAATCGAGGACGACCAAAGCTAAGTGTGGAAAATTTGATAAGTGCATAATTAATTATGTTTTTATTCCCTTATTTCTGTCTTTTATGTCATTGTTTGGTCAATGTTTTAGGTATTTAGATTGCTTTAAATAATGTTAGATTAAATATTACCTTTGCTAAAATTTAGTATACGTTGAATTAATTAGCTCACTTTGTTGACATTAGATCATTTTGGAGTCGACTTACAACAAAGACTAACAAAGTCTTCAATGTTATGTGGGAAGCAAAGGAAACAAAGAAGAACAAAAAAATAAAGAAAACAATTACAGCACATCAAGGCTAATAATCCCACCAATCTTCTTCCTCACACATGTCCTTCTTCTAATCCAGCAGCACAATCAACACAAGAAGTAATAAACTTCCCTATTTACCTTATTTGTTGTGCATAGCAAAAATGGAAGGAGATAAAATTACTCCAATTTCCTTTTTCTCTTTCACACTAAAAATCCTACAAAATCAGTTCCAAATTATCATTCAACCAATTTTGGGAAGTTTCCTGTGGTCTTTGTTTTAGCGTGAACTGTGTATAAATTGGGAGCCTTTCATCCATTTTAGGGTATGCAAGTATAGTTAGAAAATAAAGGAGAGTATTACAAGGGAGTTTTGTTACAAAATCGGACTATAGCAACGCTCGTTTATGCAACATTTTTACTGGCGTTGCTATATCATATCTATTGCAACAGTTAAATAATTATTAATTTGAGTAGACTTTAACTTTGGAAAAACGTTGCTATAGAAAAACTATTGGAACAGTTATATATAATGACTATTTTATTGCAACGGTTTTCGTTTTCTAAATATTTTGCCGAGATATTGCAACGATTTTTTTTGTCAACCATCTAAAACAAATAAAAACTAAAAAAATAGGTTTATTAAAAAAATTCAATAGAGCGCTTTTTTTTTTTTTTTTTTCGTTTTCCCTCCTCACTTTTTTTCACGATTTTGTTCAGCCAAAATCCTTTGAGACACTTTCTTCATGTCTCTGCATTCTGGTTCTCTTTCACCCTCCTCGTTGTTATCTTTGATCTTTCATCATCGTTTCTTGAAGCGGCGGGCGATTCTAGATTGACGTTTTTTGACTTGGCTACACTACTACAAAAAGTAGAATAACGAACACAACATATAAAACAGTTAGGTTTTAATGAGTGTATCGTACAAATATAAAGAACACTTATTTTATGGAAGCCTTGTGTGAGTTAAACAATATGAAACACCTCTCTTGGACAACCATTTTGTCTTTCATTAAAAAAAATTTAAAAAAGAAAATATAATAACTTACAAATGAATAACTGTTCAATACTTCTCCCCTTAGGGCTTGGAAGAAGAAGCGCCTTATCATCAATCAGTTCACTCCCAAATTTCAAAAGACTACTCTAAACTCATAAACTCCATAGTGTGTGACAGTGTAAGTGATCGACTTCCTCCGCTCCACCAAAGACGGGCACGTCTTTGCTCCGCCGCGCCAAACACCAACACGTCTTCCCTCCACCCACACCAAACGCTGAAACGGTGACACATCTTCGGTACGCCGCGACTAACGCGTACACGACTACACGTCTTCACTCTGCCGCACCAAATTCTACGTATTGGGGCTCCTTTGGGTTGCTGCTTCACCGCACCGCCACCTCCACGGGCCGTGAGCGTCTCCGCGCCCACTGTTGCCCTCAATTCCCTGGTGTGTATTATCATACATGGTTTACATTCTTTTATTAGCAAATAACCCTCTATTTTTGTTGCCATCAATTCCTACTGTTTCTTGATTTTTTTTTCATTGGAAATTGGAATCAATCAAGCTATGTTAATTTCGTTGGAATAATCAAGCTATGTTGATAACAAAACTACACAATTGATGATTTTGTGGATTGATTTGATAGAGTGTTTACTTGTTGAGACGAATTCTGAGAAGTTCATCTCTATTTTGTAATGAATTAGCTACTATATTCTACAATCATTTGATATGTTAATTGGATTTTCCAGCTCCAACATTATTTACTTTTTTTATATTAATTGATCTCTATGAAGATAATTTTTTGCTTCATAAATCAGAATCGAGAGCTAAAACAAGTCATCACTCTCGTGAATATCATATTTGAAAAAAAGGATTGTGGGTAACCAGAGAGCTATATAAAAGCAAATTCAAGTACTAAACTAAAAAGAAAACAAATAATAGTATTGAGTGTCAGAAACATGGTTAGATGAGCAACCAATTCAACAACTCAAAGATCATCATATAGATTGTCAGAAACTTGTTATTGTTCAAAAATCTTCCGAGAGTATTGGTGAGAATTTGGACAGTGTTTGGCAGACACTTAGGCCCTCAGTTTCATGCTAGACTTGGATCTAATCTTTACTCCTTGATAATCTACAGTTGAAATTGCACTATCAGATGCCTGTGAGAAAGTATGTAGATATTTGCTTTTTGTTAATGACATCCATGGCTTAATTTGCAAGGAACTTTACTAGACCTTTCTCATCTTAGATCTCTTAGACTTGTGTGATTGTGGAGAATGAGCTGCTACTTAGGGCATGTTATAAGACTATTTTCAGTTCAATTAAGTTCAATTCAATTTAGTTTAATTCAATTCAGTTCAATTCAGTTCAGTTTAGTTCCTAAATTATTATCATTACTATTAATTAGTTATAATTTAATTCAGTTCAGTTCAATTCAATTTAATTCAATTCAGTTCAGTTCAGTTCAGTAGACCCTTAGGCTGGCATGTCAGGCTGTTTTTTTAAGCTAATTGTTTAGTTTATGGAACATATGCAGATGCTTCAAAGCATATATATCAGGTTCTTATGTCTAGCTTGTTGCTCTCACATTTTTCTCTTATGCACTATGGTATTCAATTATAAATTATAATACAACTCTCTTTTTGAATACCCAGTGTGTGTTTGTTAGTACTCAAGTCCAAATTTGGATCTTGCTTTTCGCATGTTTAGGGAAGTCTCTAGAGACCATTTGAATGCAGCTTTACTCCTAACTAGACTAATAGAGAAGTTCCATAAAGTGTTTGAAAGGAGGGGGAGGGTATTTGATCTGTTAAACTATATATTTTACTTAATACTTTCTATATATTTTTTATTAAAATGTTCCAAGGCTTGTGATTGTTGTAGACCTTATGAGATGCTAATGCATTATCGTTCAAGTTACACTTCTTAGGTTTCACTCATAGATTTACACTTCCAAGGCTTATGGTTGCAGGAATTATCTTGTCGTTCCCCACTTTACAATTGTGAAAAGATGCAGGACGTTCTTGGTTGAGGAAATATAGGTAATGAGAAATTGAGATAATTTCTAATTATGAAATCCTAATATTAAGTATATGTTACTTGGTACAGTGAATAAACTAACATGCAAATATCAATGCGGTGGTATTCGTGTTCACATTGATCTTCAGCTGTAGTGATTGCATATTGTGCATGCTTTAGGTTACCTGTACTAGCAAGTGTTACAGGTGCTTTGGCAGCCTCATAGTGTCCAGCTTTTTTTTATCTGTTGATGGTTCTTATAGTCCTCAGCCTTATCTTTATTCTTGAATTATGTTGTTTATTTATGAAGCTATTATAATGTGCTCTGTTTCTTTGGGGATAGGTCCTGAACATAACATGAATTTAGGAAAGTGAGGATGCACAAGTTTCTGTTTATCAGGTCGTATTTTTTTAGGACATTCTTCCAGATCTTTTAATACTACCAATTTCATTTTGTCGAAATAAGATGACCTGTTAAGGCCCATTTATAATCTCGTTGATTTTCGTTGGACCCTTCAAATTACGGGTGATAGTGAAATAGATCAAATTTGCGGAAGGGGGCACAACGCATAGTGACATACTTGTATTGTTGCCACGGAAGCATCGTCGCTACAGTACACCAACCCCATGATCCGAGCTACGCAAAATTGTGGAAGATAACTAAGAGGTAATTTTTGTTCCGCTTCATATATTTTATTTATTCAGTATCTCACTTTTATATTTGGATTCAACTTATTATGATGAGGATCGGTTATTGAGTGACATCGTTTATTACTAGGTAAGTTTTCAAATATGTAGTGAATTTTGTTTATAATCTACTTTTTTTTCTTAAGTATGTAATGCTTGTCTCATAATGTTGTATTTTTGTTTTGGGTTGAGAAGGTGGATCAATGTATGAGTGAGTAAGGGGGTTGTATATAGAAATTTACTGGTGATACTAATGACTAATTTTTGAAATGTGTAGAATTAGAAAGAATGCTTCAAAGAAATCACCAGTTTGGAAATTACCAGTAAGTGTGGCACGGGAACGGAGAAGTTTGTCATTATTAGCAATACTATTAGGGGAAACAGTTGCATAAATTCTCCAAGCAAGTAAAGTCACAAGAGAAATTATGGGAAACTCTTGATTCAATTCTTTGCTTCCCTTGGACTGAAACTCTTGATTCGATTCTTTGCTTCACTTGGATGACTACAGAAAAAAGACCCTAGCTTGACTACAGAAATGATTGCAGCAGTTTTGGTGTCTACACTTTCAAGTGATGCATAAATAATTTCTACACTGGAACACCCCGACCCATCCGGGGTCGAGTATATCGTCACCAATGCGCATCTTGGGCCAACAACTGTCCTCAATAACAAATACAAATTCTTCAGGTGCATTTTGTCCCCACTCATGTGCCTGAGAAACTTCACGGGGAGGTCACCCGTCCCTGGACTACTCCCGCCAAGCACGCTTAACTGTGGAGTAAGTAAGGAAATGAGCTCCCTAAAAGAAAGATGCATCTTGTTGGAATGAGTAGCCTGCTAAATTCCTTTATGTAATACCCCTCATGATTGCTTTAAAGGCATTTAGCAGGCTACTCTTTCCAATAAGATCCATCTTTCTTTTAGGGAGCTCAATTCCTTAGTTACTCCACGGTTAAGCGGCAGAGTAGTCCGAGGGATGGGTGAGTTTGGAAGTTTCTCAAGTGCGCATGAGTGAGCACAAATACGCGGGAAGAACTGTGTTGGTTATTGAGGATAATTGTTGGCCCTTGATGCGCATCGATGATGATATACTCGACTCCGGAAGAGTTGGGGTGTTACAAATGGTATCCAAGCAACCTGCGACCGCGTGCGATCGTGTGGATAATTAATCCAAGGTTAAGCGCCTAGCGGGGAGGATCACGGGGGCTATATCACCGGTTGCGTGTCGAATATGTGATTAGTTTCAGTGGGGGCGACCCACGGGTCGTATGCCGAATATGTGGAGTCCTCGGCCGCAACGAGGGCGTTCTTTGTTCTCGAGTGGGGGGTGTATGTAATACCCCTCATGATTGCTTTCGGGGATTGCCTTAGTTACTCCACGAGTTAAGTGTGCTTGGGTCGGGAGTAGTCCAGAGATGGGTGACCTCTTGGGAAGTTTCTCATGGCGCGCATGAGTGAGGACAAAATGCGCGGAAGAATTGTGTTGGTTATTGAGGACAGTTGATGCACATTGTTGACAATATACTCGACTCCCAAATGGGTCGGGTGTTACATACACACTAGTCTCTTTATTGGTCATGGTTACATATAGGTATGTTTTATAAAGCTTCTTTACTTATTTTATTATATGTAGATTTAGAATAATGAAGTTTGATGCTTGTGAAATCATGGTGTTTAATGATTGTGAGCTTTTGGTGTTTGGTAATTGTGGAATTATGGTGTTTGATTATTGTGAAATTATGATATAATTAGGCAATAAGTTCTTAATTAGGCGAGGTCTTATTTGTGGATTGTGCTTGAGTTGTTTGTAGTTGTTTTGTTTCTAGTTAGATGATTCTAATATGCTAATGCTAGTAGTTGTTCTGTTTCTGCAAGGGTGGCTTATGGTTGCTGGTGTGTTCCTCCTGTGCAGTTGTGTTGTGTGGTTTTCAACTGTTGTTTTGCGGTATAGATCATATTATTTGATTTTAATTACATGCACTAATTTTCCTATTATATTGACTATTATTTTTATGTTTACAGGATGGTAGATGGAAGGAGATTGGTAGATAAAAGGATGGCAGGAAGAGCATAGATTGAAGTTCTTTTGGATTGATTTTGGACAAATAAATTAAAATACTAGATATGTTCTAGATTGCTTGAACTATTAGTTCTTTTTGAAGATTCATTACTTTTCGAATTGATGTATTTATATTATAACAATGGTTTTTTGTTATGATCAATGTTGTTAAAATCGAGATTCTAGTTTGAATTGGAAACGACCTTTAGAATCGAATCGTAAAATCGAATCGTAGAATCGTAAGATTCTACAAACACGTATAATCAAGATATTGCACTCAATCTTCATTGAATGTACTAAAATTATAAGTTAAAAAACCTAAAAATTGGAAAAAAATAGTTGTTTACCCACTATATCGGCAATAACTAACAATATATATCTATTATTTTCTTTGTTAGCATGATTTAAATTTGCGAGGTTTTCGCTAATCAAAAGAAATGTATAGAATCGTGTAGAATCGTGAATCGAATCGTCTACCATATTTTGAATCGTAAAATCGTAAGATTTTAAGATTGATTCGAATTGTCTACCATATTTTGAATCGTAAAATCGTAAGATTTTAAGATTTGAATCGCGATTTTAATAACTTTGATAATGATTGTTATGTATATTTTTTGTAATAATAAGTAAAACTTAATTTGAAATAAATGTTTTCTTTTTTGTAGTAGTTGGATATTTTGGCATAATATTTTCTTTTAATGAGCTACTAAATAAATGCGTATGAAACTATTGCTATAAACTCACATTAAAGTGCCGCAATAATTGTATCATAAACGTTGCTATAGACTCACGTAAAAGTGTTGCAATTTGTATCAAGAAATGTTGCCATAGACTACAAAAGTGTTGCAATATTAGAGCAATAAACGTTATCATAGGTTGTTGATAGTCTTTGCTATAGATAATAAAACGTTAGCCTAAACGGTAAAAATGTTGCTTAATATCCTAAATAATTGTTACTAAAACTTAATAAGCGTCGCCTTAGATATAATAAAACCGTTAGCAAAAGTTAAAAATCGTTGCCTAAGAAAAGTTGCTAATGATAACTATGACAACGGGTTTAATAAAGTTGTTGCCTAAACCATCATAAGCTGTTGCCATATAGTTATAGCGGCGCCACCTATTGGCAACACCATATAAATTCTTTGCTATAGGTCTATGGCAACATTTAATGGATCTTTGCCAACACATTTAGGCCGTTGCTATAGCCCTATTTTGTAGTAGTAGCCATAGTAGCGGAATCGGGAGTTCGATTCGGTGAGAAGATTGTTGTTCAAGGATTTTTGATTCGTAGGCAAATAGTCGGTGAGCATAAATGATATTTTCCTTATGTTGTTTCTCTTAGTTTTGTTATTAGAATTCTCAATTCAGTGAGTTTGTAGTTTGGTTGATTTTTTTATTAGTCTTATGATTTTAGATTAATCATATGAACTCAAGGATTGGTATAACTTTCGAATTACATTTAATTTCAGTTTCGCTGTCGTAAATTAAACATGATTTGCTATCATTTTTGTGTTTGGGTTACGATTGAATGCTAAGTGTATGACTTGACCTAGTTTAAATTATATATTATTAGTAGTTCTAATCTTAATTAAATTCTGGGAATGGTCAGAATTAAAGTTAGAATGTAATTTGATAATATTCGTATTAAACTTCTATGGGCTTAATTTGAATATGATTAATGAAGTTCTACTCCAAATGCTTATAGATTTAGGCATTGTAGGTCGCGATCATACTTACAATGTAGAGTCTAGTTTAGAATTAGTATCGACCTAGTATAATACTAATTATTAGTATGAAGGATAGGGATATTTTGCTATCTTAATCTCTACAATTAATTGGTTATACCAATCTTGAGTTTAGTAATTATATTAGTAATCATAGCTAGTTGCTTAAGTCTATTACGGTGGTTATTTTCCGACTTGCTTATCATCACTTGTAGATTGTAGATTAGTTTCTCTTTTACTTAGTTCTATTACTTCTTACAATCTTAAAACATCCCCTAAATCTATGTAATTAGGTTAATATTTCTATAGTTTCACTTATTTATGTGAATTGTTTTTTTAGTTAAATTTTGATATGAAATTTAGTAGTCTCTCCATGGGATCGACCATTTCTTACCCTTTTCTACTTGTTAATATTTTTGAGGTTTAGGAATAGGTGTTATTGTTTTTATATGGTAAACGACACGCCTCAATAGATATATAACATGGTTTAGTTTCAAAAACTTACTTAACTAAACATTACATGAAGCAAAGTTTTTCTTTTTTGTCTTGTATAAGTTGAATTCTTAAATTGAAGCAAAAGATAAAAGATTGGTATCTTGATATGAATTTTAAGGTCCGAAAATTCACAAACTTTAACCTAGTTTTAAGTGGCGTCTTTTTATGTTTTTTATTATGAATGAATGCCGAAAATAAGAAATAAAAACAAGGATAGTACTCTTGATTCTCGCGAGGAATAAGAGGGTCTCTTCCTAATCGCAATTAGAAGATGAATACAAGTCGCAACAAGTATGTTTTGGTTAACAACCGAAATAAGCAACGCTCACAATTCTCAAAATCGGTCTACCTCTTTTTAGGAGGATAGGCACCTTTATTTATAGTAAGAAGAGGCAAGGAAAACCTTGCTCTCCAAGACTCCTACACCACACGTCCCCACTAAGGAAATTAGGAAAGTATCCTTCCTTAATTCTAGCCTAGAATCTAGCTAATTTTAAGGAAATAAAAACTTAAGGAAAGATATGCAATACCTTCCTTAATTACACCAAAACACACGGCTACAATGCTCACCTTGTACGCCACTCTAGCTCTTCCCGACTTAAGGTAACTTTCCTAAAATACAACTCTTGACAACTAAACTCCAATGAACCGAAATACTCTAAGATTTCGGACATTATTACAACCAATACTTGAAATAACTAACTTAACTAACAATCATAATAAAAGACATATTTTTAGTTACATGTAAAACCTCTACTTTAGGAGTAAAGTAAAACCATGCAACATCATAAGAAAGCGATTAAAGATAGTCCAACTTGCATCATTCTCCCCCTCTTGAAAAAAAAACTTGACCTCGAGTTTCTTGAAAACATGGAACTAGATCACAAGCATTGAATGACACGCACACTCCTTTGCCGAAGCACTTGGTAAGTATTCCAATTGTCGTGATGAACCACTTTGAATGGACCTTCCTCCACCGAAGCTTGGTCACTCTTGGAATTATGGTAAAGCTTTTGAGCGGCAAGTGAAAGCCATACATAATCACCGACATGAATAGGAGAAGTTTGCCGAATTTGAAGTAGTTGATCTTGTTTCAAAGTTTTCCTCCCTTTCTTGGTCATCTCCCTAGAATCAAAAGATGAAACATAGCATGCATTTTGTGAAGAATCTATCTCTTTACTCTTGGTTTCACTTACATTCGAGTACTTTGGAGGTAGGGGTTGCAAACCGATTCGTTTGTCTCCAAAAGCCATGGTGTACACATTTTGCTTGCAATGATGAACAACATCTCGATCCCATTGCCATGGACGTCCTAACAACAAGGCACAAGCATCCATAGGGAGTAGGTCACACCATAGTTCATCCTTGAATTCGCCGATCTCAAAAGGAACCAAGGCTTGCTTCTTAACAGTAAGTCCTCCATCATTACTCACCTGACTCGGCTTGTATGGTCTTGGATGATCTCGTTGTTCTAACTCCAAGGTCTCCACCATTTTCTTTGAAGCCACACTTGTACAAGAACCACCATCTATTATCAAGGAACAAGGTCGTCCCTTCACTAAACATTGAGAGTGGAAAAGGTTCTCTCTTTGTTCTATATGTTTATTCTCCATGGTTGACGCCACATGTAGCATGCGCCGAAGTACCAATGTGTTATGATCCGGGATTGGTTGCAGCAAAGGACCACTAAAATCCGTAGTTTGTTTGTCAAGTTCATCACCATCACTCGCCTCTTCTTGACTAGAAGCGATGCTAAAAGAGCATGTTGTTCGGCTAAGGAAACCCGACACCTTGCTAGGGCATTGTGATTGAATTGACCACTTCCTTTGCACTTAAAACATATCTTTTCTTTCATAGCAAGCTGTCCATTGTTAAAAGTTGGAATTTTTTTAACAAAATCAGATGTAGAAGAACAAATTGTACCCTTTGTTTGGCCATCCGAAACACCAACATATTTGCTCTCCTTTTTCTTGGGACGAAAACCTTTGCCTTTTGTCTCTTGTTGCTGCCTTTCAACCTTCATAGCTAATGTGCAAAGCTCATCAAAGGTGTAATATTGCTGCAACTCTACTTGATTAGCAATAGGTTTGTTCAAACCAACCAGAAATTTGGCCGATTTTTGTTCATCAACATCATTGCATTCACATGCCAAAGTTAGTCGTTTGAATTCCTTAGCATATTGTTCTACACTTAGATGATTTTGTTACAATATATTAAGTTTATAGAACAAATCTTGTTTATAGGAACGGGGAACAAACCTCTTTCTCATCTTGGCCTACTAACTCAGTCCAAGTTTCAGGGGCTACTTTGCTCTCTCTTTCACGTTGAGCTTGAAGACTCTCCAACCAAAGAGAAGCATATTTGGTCAATTTAAAAGTAGCATAAGAAAAACTTTTACTTTGGCCTAAGCCCTTGTGATCAAAGAGTCGGTTCATACGTCGCTCCCAATCAAGAAAAGCATCCGCATCTTGGGTACCATCAAACTCGGGTAAATCTCCAAGTTTAAGATCATCCTCTCTTCTAGCACCATTAAAGTTGCTTCCAAAGGAGGTTGGAGAACCTCCAGTGGTATGAGCTTCCATGGAGTTAACCTTGCCTTGGAGATTTGCAATCTCCTGATTAAGTTTTTCAAAACTAGCTAACACTTGTTTCTCGAAGTCTACCATTGTTGTTACGCAATACATCGGATTGTCTTGATGACTGTGGATTGGTTATAACTTGTAATTAAACGAAATTTGGACACAACAAACTTCAAGATGTTTACTGTCTCCACACAAAATTGCAGCTCAATCTAAGCTAGCACGCGCCCTCACGAGCCTCTACAACCTTACTGCTCTGATACCAACTGATATGAATTTTAAGGTCCGAAAATTCACAAACTTTAACCTAGTTTTAAGTGACGTCTTTTTATGTTTTTATTATGAATGAATGCTGAAAATAAGAAATAAAAACAAGGATAGTACTCTTGATTCTCGCGGGAATAAGAGGGTCTCTTCCTAATCGCAATTAGAAGATGAATACAAGTCGTGACAAGTATTGTTTTGGTTAACAACCGAAATAAGCCACGCTCACAATTCTCAAAATCAGTCTACCTCTTTTTAGGAGGATAGGCACCTTTATTTATAGTAGAAGAGGCAAGGAAAACCTTGCTCTCCAAGACTCCTACACAACACGTCCCGCACTATGGAAATTAGGAAAGTATCCTTCCTTAATTCTAGCCGAGAATCTAGCTAATTTTAAGGAAACAAAAACTTAAGGAAAGATATGCAATACCTTCCTTAATTACACCAAAACACACGGCTACAATGCTCACCTTGCACGCCACTCTAGCTCTTCCCAACTTAAGGTAACTTTCCTAAAATACAACTCTTGACAACTAAACTCCAATGAGCCGAAATACTCTAAGATTTCGGACATTATTACAACCAATACTTGAAATAACTAACGTAACTAACAATCATACTAAAATACATATTTTTAGTTACATGTAAAACCTCTACTTTAGGAGTAAAGTAAAACCATGCAACATCATAAGAAAGCGATTAAAGATAGTCCAACTTGCATCATATCTTCTTATCAATATATACGTATCATTCCCTAACACTTAATTTGGGTCTATCTTAAACAATGAGTGAGGAAAGGAACAAGAAACTTGGTATTCACGACATAGAAGAGGAAGAAGAACCTCACTATGCCTTTGATAAAATTACCCAAAAGCTAATTTGGATTTCTCTTCAAACTTCAAAGAAGAGGCGAGTAAGCGAGCGGTACCCAATTGAACAACACAAGGTCGCGACAACAGGTGGCGACATCCATCGGCCTAGTCACCGGCAACGTCGGCTGCTTGGAGATGGTGCGATGTGCGGCGCCCACATATCGATCAAGGAGAGACAAAGGAATGTGGGAAAAGATGAATTAGGGTTTCTTTAGGATTCCCATTTGGTTTTCCAGATTTTATTTTTTGTGACTAGAGGCTGTAATCTTTTGCTATTTATATTAGGGGAGAAGATGGTAAATGGGAAGCTTAGGAAGTGACAATAAGATGAGAAATTTGATTGGTTTCTCTTCAATAGGGCACGTAGAAGAGATAAGGAGATATGAGAGTTTTTCCTCTTTTTCCATTTTTTTTTATTATATAACTAATTTTACTCAAAGGAAAATCACACAATATAATTTTCAAGACTACTACACCAATTCAAGTAAATATCTAACAAAATTTCCAATAACTTCTTAGTAATCAAAATCACATTTCTCGAAATAGGCTCTCAAAACTTTCAACAAAAAAAATATATGTTTTTTCAACATATACCCACGACAAATTTTTTTGCACCAAATAACCTTGCGAGTTTCCAAATTCACCATACACCCCGACGTTTTAAAAAATACATCAACCTATCCTCATGACTAATGGAAGTCCAACACGGTTAGTCATTAATCCCTAATCCCCTCTAAACCTCATTAAATACCCTAAATCTAACCCCCTATAACCCTAACCCTAAACCCCAACCCTAACCACCAACCACCACCCCTCCCCCACCCCACGATCGACCCCCTTCCTCCCACGACCACCACCCGTCCCCCATACCCAGTACCCCCGTCCCCCCACCCCTGAAGTCCCCCTCCCTGCAGACCCTCCCAGTCCCCCATAACCCCACCCCCTAAAGCCCCCTTCCTCGCATCGTCGTAGCCCCTTCCCCCTCCTCGCCTTCCGCTGCCCCCTTCCCCCCTCCCGCGGCCCTTGCAGTCACCAAATTCGGGGTTCTGTCATTGCGGGCGTCATTAACCATCCCGTGCGTTGTTGTCATAGCGGGCGTTGTTAACCATCCCGAGCCAAGGTCCAGGCCCACCGTGAACTCATCCAGGGAAATTAGGAAGGTGATTCCACTTCGTGCCCGGGAATTTAGTGATAGCGGGTGCGTAACCCATAATTTGGTGAGTGCGGGGCTAGCTGGGATGCGGGGGAGGGGGGCGGGGAGGGGGCCGGGTGGGGCAGGGGGGGGAGGGGGGCCGGGGGGTGGGGCTACGGGGAGGGGTGGGGGAGGGGTGGTGGTTGGGTAGGGGGTAGGGGGGGAGGGTGGTGGTGTTAAGGTTAGGGTTAGGGTTAGATTTAGGTTAGTTAATTAGGGTTAGAAGGGGGGATTAGGGGTTGATGTTGACGGAGTTTAAGTTGTTAGTCATTAAAGGTAAGTGGATGTATTTTATAAAAAGTGAAGGGTATATAGTGAATTTTAAAAGTCGAAAGGGTATATGGTGCAAAAAAAAATTTGTCGATGGTAAATGGTAAAAAAACCGAAAAAAATTAAGGTAATAAATATCATGAACCTCGATATAACCTATTAAAAATCGGGCTATTACAATGTGTGCCGCTCAATCGGCTCGCATTGCGCATCCTCAAATGCAATTAAGTGCTTGAGTCTTTTTCCTATCAGCCGAAGCACTTTGTTTTTATAACAAATCCACGTTGCTTACTAATTTCTATAGCATCCATTAATTACAATACATCACCGGCTACGACATTTACACAAGAAAATTTACGCGACACACAACCTCCTTTCACCACCACACCTGCACCTACTCGTGGTCCTCATCACCACCGTAATATGTCGATCCACAAAACTTGCATACAAAAATTCAAAATCAAAAGAATAAACTTTCAAATTAAAATAATATAATTATATAAAGTGTAGAATTGAGTTATAAAATAAAATCGTAGATTCAAAGTATGTGTTTACAACATATCTATGATTCAAATTAAAAAACAACTATCGCTAAGGAAGGAAGCAAATTTGTCTCGAACTTCATTGATTTCCTCAATAGCAAAGGGCTCCTCCCTTGGTGTGTTGTAAACCTGATAAGATCAAAGACAATTATATATATAAGCCATTACTTGCCCTTCAAATGAATTTCTTACAAGTAAAATCAATGTAAGTACATTATAGGTCGTTTTGCCGTTGATTATATCCTATTCATACCATATCACGTAATTTTAGCTTACAATCCACTCTAACAGGTTATTTAAACACATATTAGGATAATTACAAATCTAATATGATCCTTCTAATCAATTTTGTGCAAGTAAAGGCCATCTTGAGGTTGTTTTAAGTCGTTTTGAGTCAAACTTGTTTCTTTAAGATCCGTAGCATGTAATTTTAGCTTACAATTTACCGTAATATGTTATGTAAGAACTATTATGATGATTACAAGCCTAATATGATCCTTCTAATCAATTTTGTGCAAGTGAGGCCATCTAGCCATTTCAAGTCGTTTCGGGTCAAATAACTTTCTTTAAGATCCATATCATGTAATTAAAGCTTACAATATTGTCTAATATGTTGATTTAGGATTACTAGTATTATTACAAGTCAAATTTGATCATTCTATTCAATTTCGTGCAAGTAAAGGCCATTTTGAGGCCATTTTACGCCGTTTTGGGTCAAATTCATCCATTACATAACAAACCATGTAATTTTAGCTTACAATCTAGTCTAATATGTTGGTTTAGGATTAATAAGATGATTACAAGACTAATATGTTAGATTGCTAGTTGTAGTCATTTTCATGCAAGTAAAGGCCATTCTGAAGTCATTTTAGGTCGTTTTGCGTCAAATTCATCCCTTTGTTTTAGGATTACTAGGATTTACAAGTCTAATTTGATAGTTCCTAGTTATTTTCGTGCAAGTAAAGGCCATCTCGTTGCCTTTTTGGGTCAAATTCATCCATTTCATTCTATAGCATGGAATTTTAGCTTACAATCAAGTCGAATATGTTGTTTTAGGATTACTAGGATGATTACAAGTTTAATTTGGTAGTTGTAGTCATTTTGATGCAAATAAAGGCCAATTTTGTGCAACTTGTTCACTAGTGGAAAAACCTCATATGATCCGGCCAAAATGGGCCCTTCTCGATCCAACTTTTTAGGAATGGATGCGATCGGAGCGGCTAAGGGAGTGCAGCGATCCGGTTCGAAACCCGGTCATGGCACAAAGCCGGACTGTTAAGTTGATTAGCGATCCGGTTTCGTGCCATGGCCGAACTCATTGATCATCAAACAATAAAAAAAATGATCAGCCCGGTCACAACATCCACATAAGAGTACAAGACCACAACGTCAAATTATCATCACACCATCACAAATAAAAACGCATATAAATAATACAAACAAACCAAAATAATACAAACAAACCAAAATAATACTCAGATTAACACCCAAAAATAAAAATAAAAACTAACATCCACAAACGAGGAAAATGAGAAAATTACATATAAAAAATGAAAAATTAAACAATACATAATTTATTAGAAAATTAAAAAAAAATGAAAATTACAAAAACAAAACCTACAAAAACATAAACAACAGTAGATATAATTATGAAAAATTGCAATATAAATTAGAACATAAAATAACAACCCTAGATATAATTAGGCAAAAGAAATGAAAATCATTAGGAACTAAAAAGTAGGAACCTTAAACCGTAGATCTAATTTCGCACTCTGGAATTTGTGAATTATTTCTTCTTCATTATTCTTTCGTCTTTCTTCAACATCCGAAAGCGATGGGTGGCGTCGGTGTTCGTTGTTCGTGTGGTGGTTGCAACGACGAGAGGAGAAAGGCAATTATGTAATCCCCCACAATTTTATGAATTTTATAAATATATTTTAAAATATATTTATATATATTTTAGTATTTAAATAATTAAATTCTTAAGTTTTGACTATTTTAAAGTCAAAGGGATTATTTAATTTTTTTAAATAATTAAATATTTTATTTAGTCATACTTTGAAAGATTTTTAATAGTTTAATTATTTTTGAGTTATAGTGTAAAATATTTTAAATTGGGTTAGAGGAGCCCAACTCAACTCAAGCACCCAATCATTAATTGATTATTTAAAGCCCAAACACATTTCCCTAAGCCTACGAGGGTTACCAATATAAACCCAAACTAAACCCAAAATTTCCCTTTTGAAAAATCACTCACCCTAATTTTCTCTCCTTTCTTCTTTTCTCTTTCTCCTCACTCGGCTCCCCCTCCCCTTCGGACGCCTTCTTCTTTCGGCCAGCACCCGCCGGCCACCGCCGACCGCCGCCACCACCAGCATCCGACGACAGCTAGTCGCCTCTCCTCCTCGGCGTCGTCCTTCCTCCCTCCTCTCCTCTCTTCTTCTTGGTTTATTTCTTCCTCCTCTATTTTATTTAATGTTAAGTTTATGTTTTAAGGATTGATTGAATGTTTTCATGGTAAAAGTTTGTAGTTTGATGATTTTGATATAAACTTCAGATTATATGTTTTGTATAGTAAAGCAATTAAATTTCAGATTTATTAATTATGTTTAAGATAGGGTTTTAAGTATCAAAGCATAGATTTTTAAGGTTTTATGAGTTGGAAATTGAAGTACTATATTATAGTTTATAAAAATCGAGTACTCTAATGTTGATGATTATGTTTAAGTATGTTTTAAAGGGTTTTAAACATATTATAAGTTGCTGGAATTTTTATTAGTATGCTTATGATGGATTTTTAAATGTCAAAATATGGATTTTTGAGGGTTTTTAACGACTAGTATGGTAGTATTATACTAGGAGACATTAATAGTTGAAGTTTTAATAATTTGAAAGGATTTTAAACACTTTTAAGGAGAGTTTAGAATATTTTAAGTTGCTGGAAATTTATTGGGTATTGATTCTTGGTTATCTTTGGTATTTGATAGGCGGAGAATTCTCTTTAGGCGATTTCTAAGGTTTATAAAGTGTCCTCTCTTATTGTCGACACAAGATACATACATACCTATGTGTTAGTAGACTAGTATCATGTTCTAAGATTATGATTGATGTAGTATCATGTATAGGGGACTATTTATAGTTCATATGTGATTTATATTCAAGTAGAATTACATGTTTTATGTCGTTGTGTGAAGCATGTTGCCTATGTTGGTTATATTATGTTTGTATGGATGATTAATGCAAGCATATGGGATTGGGAACTTTATTTTATTAATTCACATGAGGGATTAATAATTATGTTGTTATTGGATCATGAATTGGATCATGTTGTTCCCTTTAGATTATTTTATTTACTTTATGAGGACCGCGGGCCTTATTTGGTAAGTTGGTTATTCACCTATGAAAGGCTGGTTGATTGTTGACTTAGATCAACAAATATATAATGGTTGTTATGGAACTAATAATGGATTATTCATGGATTGTTAAGTTGTTGATCACCTTATCTAATCCTAACATAAAAATGGAAGTTTCCTGTATCCTTGATGATTATGTTGGTTGTCTTACTTTGTGAGTCAGAACTAATAAATAATTTATTAATCACTTAAAGTGGAAAGTAAATAGCAATAAGCTTGAGACTTGTGCACATCGGAAGTGTTGGACTAGTATGAGTTGGAGTACATGGTGGTAGCCCGTGGCTTTTCTTGGGACCGGATTATTTTATTTAAATTAGTACCTCAATATCGTTGGTCATGGGAGTACGGAGTCACTCCCGTACTCGTCTTCTAAATTGAATCTTTGGTTTGATTTAGACAACTCTATCCATTGCCTATTCAATCTAATTATAATTAATCTATTGATTTTGGAGTTTAGTTCAGTATAGTCAATCTGTAATTTATTATATCATTGTTTATCATTAAGTGTATGTTTATTAGTATCATGTTAGGTTTTATATTTTATTTAGTATGTAGTACTCAGCTTTGCCGATTACGTGCTTTTACGTATGTCGATCATGGTTGTGCCTTATTGATCTGTGATGACCCATTTGGTGGTGAGCGTCTCTCGGGATCAATAAAGCATCGACCATTTCAGTCTGAAAATGATGCATCATGGGTTCGGGTTACGTTGAGAGCTTGTGTTTGGTTTTTAATACTTTATAGTTTTATTTTAATTATGGTTCACTAGTTGACTTTTTGTTTGGTTGACTTTGGTTTTGTTGACTTTTGGTTTGGTTTTGGAGTTGACTTATGGTTGACTAAGTTAGTAAGTTTTCAATGTTATTTATTTAATTCCGCTGCAAAATTCTGAATAAGTCGATACGTTATCACAAGGGCGATAATGCTTTGATAATTCTCTAAGTTTTATATTAAAAAGGTTGGAAAATAGAGAATTGTCGGGGTGTTACAAAGTGGTATCTTGGAGCTTATGTTTTTATTGGCCTCCGTGCCAATCTTATATTTTAGGCACCGAGTTACTTAAAATGAATTTCATAGAAAACGGGCTCCAACTTATTTGTTGTGCTTAAATCATTTTATGAATCCGAAACATGTTTCAATTTCAAAAAGGATTTGAATGTTTTTTTGGGTTCGAATTAATATTTTTTTTTGGTTCGAAATTTTGTTTTTTCTTTAGTTCGAATATTTTTTAGTCGAATTTTTTTTTAGGTTCTTCTTATATTTTTCGAAAATCATCTATTTAATTATTAGTTGGTTATTTTAGTACTTCTAGTTTATTTTAGTTACTTTATTAATTTGGTGAGAGACAGGTAAAATAGGAAGGGCATATAAGATAGAAATATTATATGTCTTCATTTAAATATTTAGTTCAGCATGTTTATGTTTTTCTTACCTGCTTAACTGTTTAATGTTATTCCTAGCTTTAAATTATTTTTTATTCTTGCTTATTATATATTGTTGGGAATATACGCTAAGTGAGGGCATTATGTACTTATAGATGTCGTATTCATACGTTATAGGACCTCTAGACATGTCTAATAATCAAGCTACCCGAGTAGGAAGCTACTCCAACCCAATTGTGCTTAGTGATAATGAGTCAGATATGGAGTCGATGGTGAGAGCTACACTAGCCTAGATGTTATTATACGTCGTGTGTTGAAAGTAGGCATCCCTGATAGCGACGATGAGGTCATTCAGGAGTTCGATCATGCTAGAGGGCAGACCTGAAAGGACATCTACAATGCTATTATGAGGACTGATTTGGTTGGTGATAGTGATTCAGAGTCGGACGAGGATGTACCTCAACCAAAAAGAGTTCGAAGATCTACTAGAGCTAGAAATTCAGGTTACTACTATTACAGTGAGGACATTGAACACTTTGAAGATGAGGTGTTCACTCCGAGGAAATACAAGGAAAGTAAGGAGTGGAAGGATAATGTAACTCCATAGAGTGTTTGGTTGAACTTCTTTTCTTTAGTATAAATCTTTACTTCATATAGGAATAATTATGGTTATTATGGGTTGGAAAAATATTATTACCATCGTTTTGAGGAATAAAAGTTATTATTTAGTTATTCAAGTCGAGTAATAATTAATTTATTTTTGTACGCGAATGGGGATTATTTTATTTTATTGTTGTGATTAATTTTATTTGATCCTTATATATTGGTGATGTGAATGTTTATTCATGAATGAGTATATGGTTGAGTATGGTTTATAGTGATTGAATTAGCACTATTATAAATCCATGGAATTTTATTGTGATGTGATCTTGTATGATCAAGTCGAATTGATGCCTTCGTAGAGAATGGCAAGTAAGTTGTGAATCGAAATTTAAAGTAGATTTACTTTCAATTTCAGGTCGCGAAGTAGAATGGCAAACAATGATAACGCCTTAGCCTCGCTATTCGCCTATTGGAAGAGATATTGACTCAAGAAAGGGTGAGCGTCCCGATCCTGCGGGGGATATGTTTGAGAGATTAGCTAAGATTAAGCCGCCGTACTTTAAGGGGCAAGCTCACCCTACATTCTTAGAGAGTTGGATTAGGGAGTTCGATAAGATTTTTGGGTACGTGAATTGTCTGAGGATATGAAAGTAGGTCGGGTGTGTTATATCTAAAAGATGAGGGCGATTTATGGTGAAAAGAAAATGGAAATAGACTTAGTGCTTTGTAAGGGTTTAATTAGATTCCTTTATTCTTTGCTTTAAGAGGAAAAATTTACCCTACATTTATGAGAAAGCAAAAGGCTCGGGAATTCATAAACGTTAGGATGGGGAGTATGACCATTTCGAGTATTATAGCAAGTTAATAGCATTGTCTAGATTTGCACCTGAAGTTGTAGGCTCTTTGAGGAGCTGAAAGCTTAGAGATTTGAGCAAGGTTTGGTGAGGAAATTCAATTGGGGTTAGGTGGTGAGACCTTTGCGTCGCTCGATGTTGTTTATGGGAGAGTTGCCTATATTTATGGTCTTGATCAAGGCGTGATAAGAAGAATCTTGTAGTGGGCGAGAAAAGAAAAGATTTCAATCTTTGGAGGAAATCGGGGGGACTTTAAGAAGAATAGGAATGAGAATGGGAATTACTAAAGAAGGAATGGCCAAGGTTTTAATGGTAAGGGCCGGTCGGAGAGGAGTTACAAGCTGTAATTAGTGTGATAAGAACCACCCTAGAAAGGAGAGCTAGTGACTGTCATTATTGCCCAAAAGAAGGGGCATAAAGAGTTTGAGTGCTTCACCCGGCAAAGGAAAGAGCGAGAATGGTAATGGGAGTAGTAATCGGGGAAGGTGCGGGTTGACCAAGCGAACAACCAAGGGTTGAAGCCTATTGGGGTCGTGGGAACAATCAAGGAAGCTTCAGTAAGCTTTGCTAATGAGAACAACAACAACAACTAGAGTAAAGCTTCGGGAAACCTGTTCGTGATGAGTCGCAATGAAGTTGAGAAATTTGCCGATGTAGTTTCTAGTACTTTTTCTATTAACTCCATACTCGTTAAAGCGTTATTTGATTATGGGGCGACTATTTGTTTATTTAGTACGTCCGTTATTAGGAACTTGGGGTTGGTAGACTTTGAAGTAATTGATGACTTACCTATAAGTATACAAACTGGGGAAGTTGTAAGGTGTACTAAGTTGTATAGAGACTTACCTACGAAGATAGGAGGCTGTGTTTTTCCTTCTAATGTGATAGAGTTCAATCTGGGAGATCTAGATGTTATTCAGGGGATGAATTATTTAGGTTTCTATAAAGCCAAGATCGATTGTGAAGTTTAGAAGGTAGTGTTAAGAAGCCCTTTAGGGAACTTAACTTCATACCGAAGCGTTTTGGGAAGCCAAAGAACTTTGGGGTCATATCTGCAATGCAAGTGAAGAAGTTGGTGAAGAAAGGGTGTAGATTATTCTTCGCGTAGTGTGCAAGATGTGAGTAAAGAGGTTGAATTGAAGATTGAGGATGTACCGATCGTGAATGGGTTTATGGATGTGTTTCAGTGATATTTGTAGTATGCCACCCAAGAGAGTCGTTGAGTTCACCATAGACTTAGTTCTGATATTGCACCTATTTCTATGGCACCGTATAGAATGGCACCTCTGAGATGAGCGAGTTGAAGATCCAGTTGCAAGAATTGTTGGAGAAAGGTTATATTAGGCCTAGTGCGTCACCTTGGGGAGCTCTGTGTTGTTTGTGAAGAAGAAAGATAAAAGTATGAGATTATGCATTGATAATAGGGGAGTTGAACAATGTGACCATTAAGAATAAGTATCCTTTGCCTAGTATAGATGACCTGTTCGATCGGTTGAATGGAGCAAGTGTGTTTTCGAAGATTGATTTGCATTCGGGGTATCACCAATTGAAAGTAGGCGATAAGGATATACCTAAGACTACGTCTCGGAAGTGTTATGGTCATTATGAATTCTTTGTTATGCCTTTTGGATTGACCAATACTATGGCTATATTTATGGACTTGATGAATAGTGTATTCCATGAGTTTTGGAACAGTTTGTTGTAATGTTCATTGATGATATCTTGATCTATTTAAAGAGTGAAGAAGAGCATGATGAGCATTTGAGGATAGTCTTGGAGACGCTTAGGAAGAACCGGTTGTATGCAAAGTTCTCTAAGTGTGAGTCTCGATTGGAGAAGTAGCATTTTTGGGTCATTATGTGTCAAAAGAAGGAGTGTACGTGGATCTGGAAAGATTATTTGTTAGTGAGTGGCCTACACCGAAGAATGTGTCGGATATTAGGAGTTTTCTAGGATTAGTTGGCTAATTTAGGAGATTTGTGAGAGATTTCTCAAAGATAGCGAGGCCGATGACTAATTTGATGAAGTGCGAGGAAGCTTTTCGGACTTTGAAGGAGCATTTGGCCTCCGCACCTATTTTAACCCTGCTGATGGGAATGGAGGATTCAAGGTGTATAGTGATGCTTCGAACAATGGTTTGGGATGTGTTCTACGGTAGAATGGGAAGGTGATCGCGTATGCATCGCGTCGGTTGAAACCGTATGAGTCGAATTATCCTACCAATGACCAAGAGTTAGGCGATATTGCATTTGCCTTGAAGATTTGGAGACATTATCTATATGGGGCAACTTGTAAGATCTTTGCGATCATAAGAGTCGAAGTACATTTTCACCCGAGAAGGATCTCAATGAGGAAGAGAAGGTGGTTGGAATGATTAAAGACTATGGCCTAGATATCCAGTATCATGAAGGGGAAGGCGAATGTCGTCGATGCTTTGAGTAGGAAGTCGAGCCATAGCATGAATGCGTTGGTAGTCCCTAAGGAGTTGTGCCGAAATATGCAAAGGCTTAGCCTAGAGATTCTAAATCACAGGGAGATCGAGGCAAGATTGAGTGCCTTGTCATTAGGGTTGTCTATTTTCGATGAGATCAAAGAGGGTAAAGTTGGAGACGGGCACCTAGATAAGATTAATGAGAAGATGAAGCAAGGCAAAGAAGTGGACTTTAAGATTCATGATGATGGAAGCTTGAGGTTCAAAGGAAGGTGGTGTGTACCACGAAAGTGTGAAGAGCTTAAGAGAAAGCTTATGGAAGAGGGCGAGAATACCCCCATATTCATGCACCCTAGGGGTGATAAGTTGTACAAGGATCTCAAAGAGATTTATTGGTGGCCGAATATGAAGCGTGAAGTCGTTGAGTCGTGTCAAAGTGTCGACCTATCGAGAAAGTAAAAATAGACCATAAGAGACCAATGGGGAAGGTTCAATCCTTGAGGTTCCTGGATGGAAGTGGGTTTTTTATGTCGATGGACTTTGTGTTGCCTTGCCAAAGACGAGACACTACAAGAAAAGGCGATATCAACGACCGCTTAGAACCGTCGCCGATACACTCAAAAACAATCGTTGGATCAATCAATGACGGTCAACGGTCATTGGCCGACGGTCGTTGCATCGATGGTCGTTGATTTAGGAATAAACGGCCAGTCGAGCCGTCGGTCATAATATCAACGACAGTTTTCTTACTTATTAGCGACTGTTTATAATACCAACGTTGAGAAAATGTCACCCCTCTTGTTTAGAGTTGTTGCTGAAACAACGACGGTTTAAACATGATCGTTAATTCAACGGCAGGTTTAAAACAATTGTTGATTCAACGACGGTATAAATCGGTCGCTAATATTTAACAGCAGTCGTTGCCTTTTACATCAGTGACAACATTAGTTTCTTTTACAGTGACTGTTTAGCCTTCGTTGTTTTTTTAAATTACATTTAGACAATAATATTCCAAATTATAATTAAACCTGTACCTGCACGGATGCACCTAAATATACTACACTAAAGCTGTGCAATTTTAATATATATTACAATATGCGTAGATACTTATATAATTGCATGAAATAGATTTAAATTATGTAAACAAAATAGATCTGATGTCGGGAAATATAGTAGAAGTCGGGTTCTACCAAAAATATAAATCGACAAATCTAGAAACTTATAAGCTAGATGCTGAGTAAATATAGACACTAAATGTCTATAGTTAGACAAACTACCTAGATTAAATATATGTATGCAATATAGATCCCGGTGTCGGGAAATAAAGTAGAAGTCGGGTTCCAAAAAAATATACCGACACATCTAGAAACATAAAGCTAGATACCGATAAATATAGACACTAAATGCATATAGTTAGACTAACTATATAGAAACTATAAGTCTAAAGTTAGTTACCTAGTTGCCAAAACCAAACAAACTACATTGTCACGGGTGTATGTTTAGCACCTCTTTGCCACCACCAAACCCTGGATCATCTTGGTTTGCGTCGTGGAGGGGGGGCTGTGTTACAACCTAAGAACATGTGGCCGAAACTAGACATCTTCCTCATCATTTTCTGAGGAGGGCCGGTTTGACTCTTCCAACCGTCTTTGTGACCTTTGCCTCCACCTCTTCCATCCGTGTAGAGACCTTTGCCTCCACTGCGCCTCAGGCGAGAAAAAATGGATGGCTCGTATGGTTGTGAAGAGCCATCTCCTCGCCCAGATGAATAGTTGTAGTACAAATGATCTCACGACCAAACCCCCGCACATTTCTTCTGTTCCTCCCACCAAATGTCTCCCAATACAACAGATCGGGGATTCGGTTGTGACCTCTCGAGTGATACAATCATCCGACTTCTTGTTGCATGTCTCCTGAATTTGGTTAAATGTACTCATATTCATGCATTTTCAAGTAAAAACTACTATGTGAAACACCAAACAAACTATATTTGCTTTGCTTGGTTCTAACATGCCTATATTTTCTATTTTCAATCAAAACTACTAATAAATACATGAAAAAGTACATATATGATGTTTGAGGTGTTTATAATTTAAACTAATTTCAAACTACTCATATTCATTCATTTTCAAGTAAAATGGGATAAAACTGCCTATATTTGGTTCTAACAAGCCTATATTTTGTATTTTCAATCAAACCTACTAATAAAGACATGAAACAAAGTATATATATATATGATGTTTGAGTTGTTTATAACTTAAACTAACTTCAAACTACTCATATTCATTCATTTTCAAGTAAAATGGGCTAAATAGTTCTAACATGCCTATATTTTCTATTTTTAATCAAAACTACTAATAAATACACGAAACAAAGTATATATATGATGTATGAGGTGTTTATAACTTAATTAAATTCAAACTACTCATATTCATTCATTTTCAAGTAATATGCCCTAAAATGGGCTAAAAAGGCCTATATTTGGTTCTAACATGCCTATATTTGGTATTTTCAATCAAAACCATTATTAAACACATGAAACAAAGTATATATATGATGTTTGAGTTGTTTATAACTTAAACTAACTTCAAACTACTCATATTCATTCATTTTCAAGTAATATGGCCTAAAATGGGCTAAAATGGCATATATTTGGTTCAAACATGCCTATATTTTTGTATTTTCAATCAAAACTACTATTAAACACATGAAACAAATGTATACATATATATATATGATGTTTGAGGTGTTTATAACTTAAACTAACTTCAAACTACTCATATTCATCCATTTTCAAGTAATATGGCCTAAAATGGGCTAAAATGGCCTATATTTGGTTCTAACATGCCTATATTTTGTAATTTCAATCAAAACTACTATTAAACACATGAAAAAAAAAGTATATATGATGTTTGAGGTGTTTAGAACTTAAACTAACTTCAACCTACTCAAATTCATTCATTTTTCAAGTAATATGGCCTAAAATGGACTAAAGTGAGCTATATTTGGTTCTAACATGCCTAGTACCCAGATAAGAGCCTACTCAAGATTCTCGATAACTCCATAAGGGCGAGAAATTCGACAATATTGTTCCTAGTTTTCCCGAGAGGAACCAACATTAACATTTCAACCAAACATGCAACTATTGTCAATGATACATTGAACCTAATTACAACTATTGTATTAACCAAGCTTGATTTGGTTAATTCATCAAATAGTTTGTCATTAATACTGCATTTCACAACTATATATTTTCAAGAAATCGAAGGCAATTCCCCACTTAATCTCCTAGTTAGGCATGGGAAGTTTATCAAATTAATATGCAATCAAATTAATTGAATATATGCTCTATAAAGTCGTATTCTCCTTTTCATTTCTTTCAAAAACTTCAATATGCATTAGCACACATATACTAACATATGCAATAGTTGGTGTTGAATACACAGTTGAAGATGTTAGATTAATAATCACGGATATGAGATTTGATGTGCTTGGTTAATAATCTAGGTAATATAACCGATCGGCTCTAGAAAAACCCACAATCAAATGACAGTTATTATATCCTTAAAACATCAATTATCATGAATATAATAGCATTACAAGTAATATTATCATGAATATAATAGCATTACAAGTAATACTCTACACAAACGGTGGCATGTATACCAAGGGTCAAATAAATATACCTGGGAAGTAACTTTATATCTAATACGATCCAAGTCACTCAAACCATCCAAGTTGGCATCCATTGGACCAG